>JAOUQT010060606.1:0-10535 GCA_025769995.1 Xyliphius kryptos | reverse complement strand
CTAGAGGAGAAGAGACGCAAGAAGAGCACAGCTTGACATCAGGGAGGTTGAAGTCTTCCAGAACTGTGAGAGGGGTGTTGTCAGTGGGCAGAAGTCTAAAGAGCGAGTCCAGTTCCTCTAGGAACTCACCTAGAGGACCTGGAGAGCGATAAATAACAACAATGTAATGATTAAACGGGAAGGTAATAGCAACTGCATGAAATTGAAACGATGATATGATTAGATAAGTTAATGAAAGAGGTGTGTAGCACCATTTCTTTGACACCAACAAACCTGTGTCACCTCCTCTGCCAGTTTCTTGTAGACTATGAGAAAATGCAGAGGCAGTTGATAGACCAGCCAAAGTGGATGAGTTCTGGAGGGGATATCTAGGTCTCTGTAAGTGCCAGGACGTCCATGTAGTGATATTAGGCCAAGGCTGTGATGAAATCAGCCTTGTTCACGGCAGATTAACAGTTCCATAACCCACCCACCACTGCTGATTTAGGCTGAGACAGCAGAAATGGGTAGATAAGGTTACTGGCAGTACGACCTCTGGAAGGAGATAATTTGGTCTGTAGTCTTTGAGAGATAATAACAGAGATTTATTGTAGACAGACTAGTTTTATAAGCGGAAAATTGGCAGCATATTTACAAAAACTGTATAGCCTTCAAAATATATGCTAAGCCCTGCCCACAATTCACACCTTCAGGTAGACTGAAACTAACCTTGATTATTCACCAGAGAAGCAAAAATGGTCAGAGTGGAAAAACAAACAAACAATAGCTACAATAACATTAACAAAATCAGAAAAATAACACATAACAATCCTACCAAACCAGGACAGAATATATCCCAAATATATAATTTAAAGCACACATGCATTTCCCAGTGGGCTCACATATTCCCTCTTTACTGAGACAAAAGTGCTGGCTACCTCACCTCAATGATTTTCTATGCAGTTTCAGATCAGTCAGAATGTATATGTTATACACATATTTAAGATGCATTGTGACAATGTTTTGCATAAAATAATATTAAATTCAATAAATAATAATCAATATTTAGACAGTCCAGTTTGCAGTGGATTGTGCAGTTCAATTTGAGCGTCTCAAATTGCTGCATCACATTGCATCTCTTTATTTATTTGTGCACATATTATTATTATTTGCATTTTTACAGTTCTTTTATAAATGTAATTCCTCACTTTCCTCCACTGACCACACATTTGTGGTGCATCTTCCTATCCATGTATAAGAAACATGGTGAGATTTTGATAGAAGCATCATAATTTTACCAGACTACCAGTATATTCAGAGCGTGTGTTCATGGAAAATTTGACAAATATTTTCTTGCAATTGTCTGGTATAAGTAAATGATAAATGAATATGAGATGTTGGAAAATTCCAATGAATGTTTTACACAAGGTTCAGTTTCATGTAACATCTGACAATCTAGCTAAGTATGGATTGAAAGATAAAATATCTTCTTTAGGATTAAGATCCAGTCTGTGATTGACACTTTCCATCATCTGTGGTAATGCTAAACCAAAATTGCAAGATACAATAGTGTGTAATAAGCTTGAAATAAAAAAAAGTTATGTAATCAAATGTATTAAAAATCCTTTTGCATCGGATGATATACTAGTGGCTGACTTTGCTCATTTGGGCACGCTTGGTTCAGAGGTTTCCTCTGATTCTGTTCCAAATTAGTCCCAAGTTTGTCTAACCGATTATTTCCCAAACTGTGGAATGTTTGAAATGTACACTATGCGGTCTATATCTACTGTAAAGCATGCCAATTAAAAAGCAAATGTTAAATAGCTCTACTATATACATTATTCTATTAGACCTACAGATACCTTTATGTGTTATTAGTTGACATATTCTTGATGTACTTGAACCATAAAAGTGTTTGTTTTGTTTTGTTTAAAATAAAATTATTTTTGGCTTTCAGCACTGAAGATTGACACTGAAACAATGTAACAAGAAGATGAAATGCTGCTGAGGGCCATTAGCGTGATAGATCGTGACAGTGGTTCAACACTCATTAGCACCTAGCTCCCATCAGTTCCAATCCACTAGGTGATTAGGAAACTGCTGTCTGGCACTGACGAAACATTTTATTTTGAAAATTAAAGACCTTGATTAGGATTAGCTGTCTATCTGGGAATCCAGTGGTGTGTTTAGAAGCTCTGAATATTTGTAGTCTCCATTGTTTTAAAGATGAATTATATTAAATATTAAATACAGTACTCTTATCCCAAAATGTCATCCATTCCACAAGAAGGTAAGTGTGTACAGTCCACAGTAAATTCATATCATTGCTGATTTAGAAAACCCACCCACACATCCACATAAAGAATTGCCCCCAGTAAATTTAGAAAACTTAAGCCATGCTTGATTATTTCAAGTTGTATTTATCCTTTTAATGCATTGGTATTATTGGCTCATTTGTATCGTTACACCATGATTTTTCTTTTATTTTATATATATTTTCTACATATCTCTAGTTTAAAAACGTGAAATAACTCACCCTGTAATGCTTTCAGTTGTGATCGCCCCTGATTCTTTACACACTTTATTATGCATGCATGTAACACAAGTGGTAATCCTAGCCCTTAAACAAAGCAGAAACACACACACATCTTTGTGCATTCACATGTATATTAGCCCACCCACACCCATGCAGACTTAGTCATGGTCTGTCTTCCTACTCCTCTCAAATTCAATCGATGCTGCAAATGTGACTTTTTTCACATGAATAGGTACAGAACTCCTCTAGGGCTTGTTAAATTAGATAAGAGTAAACAAGGAAAAAAATTGAATAAAAGTTCAATAATCTCCTAAATGCTTGATAAACTATTACTCTTTGGTCATTTTATCTTTAAATATAAGACATAAACAAGCTAAAGGGATTATTAAGACTAATTCAGTGGTTTACCCTGGGATGGAGCAATACAGGGTGGGTCTATATCATATAAATAGCCCACCCTGTATATACAGCGTTATATACATGTGTTTTACAGCTATTTAATGATATTCTAATTTAGATGCACCTGTGAAGTTGTCACCTTCGAGACATTGTTACAAACAAAATAATTATTGACAGCAAAAAATAAACAAAACTGGAAGGGTATATGTGTGTTTATGTGTGTGTATCCATATAAATGGCCCACCCTAGATACTTGGTGTGCTTGGTTTTAACATAAATTTATTTTTTCATAAGTTATTTAGAAGTTTCTGACCACTTTAAAAATGCGTTCAAAGTGCTGCCCATTGTGTTGGATTGTTCTCCTACTCTTCACACACTGATAACAACACAGCAGAAGAAATGCTAGCACAGGCTTACAGTATCCGTAGTTTCAGGTTCTGCTCATCTCGATCTTCACAGCATAGACAAGTGCCTTCAGATGAGTTCACAGCGGGGGTGTCTGTAGGTGGTTAATAGCCAAGGACACACTGGAAGGATGTTAGCTTAGTGGCAGAGAGTTTCATGGAATTTTGGGCGTATTTAGCCCATGGCAGGTACCTGGACCAGTCCTGGGGACAGTGATGGCAAAATATACTCAAGAAAGTTCTAAGTTCCTGATTGACTCTCTCTGCTTGACCATTAACTTGTGGATGATAACCAGAGGATAGGTTTACTGACAACCCTAGCTTCTCAATGAAATCCCCTATTCCTTAGACATAAACTGTGGACTTCTATCACTCACAATGTCCTCTGGGATGCCAAAATAATGGAAGACATGCTCGAAGAGCAATTCAGTGGTACACATGGCAGATGGAGGGTTAGACAGAGAAATAAAGTGCACAGACGTCGAGAACAAGAATGGATGTGTTACCTCTGGATGGAAGAAAATCAGCCTATGGCTATATGGGACCAGGGACACTCTGACACAGGTAATGGCATAAATTTTCCCACCGGAAGCACTCGTAGAACCTTAGCCTGTGCACAAACAGAACATGACAATACAATCTTGTTAATGTCTCTACTCATATTCAGTCACCAATACATTGCTGACAGCAGATCTAGAGTGTGCCTGATGCCTGGATTCCCCACTCCTGGAGTACCATGAGCCCATGTAATTAGTCATTTTCTGAGAGAGAACAGCACGAATAACAGATCTGGAGGAGACTGTACTGGATTCCCTGTACTGGATTCCAGATTGTTGTCTCTGGATTAGGTGAGAGATGGCATAAATGAATTTAGATGGGGGCAGAATGTATTGCATGGATTCATCATTCTCCCTGTCGAAATGCAGAGAGAGGGTGTCAGTCTTGTCCTTCTTTGAGCCCTGTCAATAAGCAGTGTGAAATTGCAAGCGAGTAAAGAACATGAACCATCAAGCTTGTCTCGGATTTAACCGTTTTGCGGATTTCTTGTGCACAAAGAATGGCACTGGGTATAATTTACCATGACATTGAGATTGAAAGGCACCTACTCCATGGACATACTTCCACCACAAACGGAAAAGAGGGGTCAGGTTTCTTGAGGACAGGAGCTGAGCTGTAAATGCTTCAGATTTTGGAATGCCACAGTTGCTTTCCGGGTCCATCAAATGTTTTTTTGGGATTCTTTGTGAGGAGGTTCGTAGTGAAAGAATCTAAGATAAAAATTAGAGAAGCCTCAGCTCTTTCACTGAACCTGGTTGTTTCCACTCCTGGACAGCCTCCACCTTGTCTGTTGTCATAGCAACCTCTCCAGCACCGATCAGATAGCCCAGAATTCAAGTTTATCCTGATGGAACAATTACTTCTTACCCTTGATATACAGCTTGTTTTCCAGCAGACGCAACAGTACTCGTCGGACCTAGGCGACATGACTGCTTAGAAAATCATCGATGTATACGATGATAAATTTACCTAGCATATGCCGAAGCACTTCATTGATGAAGTTCTGGAAGACACTCTGTGCCAAAGCCAAACCATATGGACTCACCATATGGTACTCCATATGTACTCGTAGTGCCCTGTGGCACTCTCTTATTCTTATCAGGTTGTATGTGCTATGAAGGTCAAGCTTAGTGAATATTTTATCTTCACTGAGTTGTTCCAAAACCGTAGGGACCAGAGGAAAAGAGTATGGATATTTCACACAGACCTGAATCAAACCACGATGGTGAAGACCCCTCCTTTCTTTTCAACAAATAAGAAACTGGCTGAAATGGAGTGTCTGATATAGCCGGCTAAAAGCGCTTATAAGATATAATCTTCCATTGGTCTATTTTATGGGATAGAGAAAGCATAGATTTTTCCACGCAGAGGGACTTTCCATGGTAATAAATAGATTTTGCAGTCATATGATTGATGTGGAGGCAACCTGGACACTTTCTTCTGACTGACCAGCATTGCTGATTTTAGGGCTTTCTATGGTGGTTAAAATTTATCCGAATAGGTTCGGAAGTCAGGCAGCAATTAAAGCAGTCTTTTATCAGGCTTTTATTTCTCTTTAATTTCATGAGATGAGTGGGTCATGGCGACTCATCCATGGCAGTCCCAGCAAGATGGGGTAGGAAAGCGAGCGAGTAACCAAGAAGACAATTTCCTCCACATGATGGACTCTAATGGTTATTTCAGATTAGGTGTTTTGCGAGTTAAGATGCCCCTATCAATATCTGAAGCGTGTGCTGTAATTCCAACTTCGGGATGTTCAGATTAGTTATGGTTTCGAGATATATGAAGTTCCCGGCTGCGGCAGAATCTATAAGGGCAGGAAGAAAAAAAACTTGATTCAGGTAGCTTATCTGTACTTTAATAAATAATTCCTGAACTTACTAATAAGGCTGCCGACTCACCGAGGTAACAGGTGTAGATATGGACCCCTCCACTCATAGGGTACGCTCGCAACACTTCCGCAATCTGTGTTCCGGATCTCCACACTACAAGCAGAGCCAGAGACTGACTGACTGACAGTCATTTAGTCAGGTAGTTTATCTGTTCTTTAATAAATAATTCCTGAACTTACTAATAAGGCTGCAGATTCACCGAGGTAACAGGTGTAGATATGGACCCCTCCACTCATTGGGTATGCTCGCAACACTACCGCAATCTGTGTTCCGGATCTCCAGAGTACAAGCTGAGCCCTTTTATTAAGCGAAGTTGTCTTTCCTTCGATGGAAGATGAGACGGGGCAAGTTCCATGGGTTCAGCAAGGGGTGCTTCTTGACACTTCTCCGCTCGCACACTAAGATGGTCCAGGCGGATGGCGGTGGCGATGAGCGAAGCAAGGGTCATGTTTTCATTTCTGCATGCCATCTCACACAGGATAGCAGGACGTAAACCTCGCTGGAATGTTGCTTTCAGAGCTGGCTTATTTCACCCACTTGCCGGATGATCAAACACTGCTTTGAATATAGAGATGAAATTTTCATAACAGTGTGCCTGCTCACCTGTGTGATTCTATACGGCTATGGCCCATTCCAGGGCTTTGCCACTCAGCAGGCTGATTATAACTGCCATCTTTTTTTCATTCGTGAAGTTCCCCTGAATCAAAAGAACTGGTGTAAAAAGCCTTTATATTGCCCTGGCTTACCGCTGAAGTGCTCCATGAGAGACATGGGGATGTTGGCTTTATGAGTAGTTTCATCTACTCCAGATTGGGCCCACATTGTCATCTCATGGAGCACCATGCGCGTCTTCCCCAGCTGCTGAGTGCTCAGAAACAAAGCCTGATGCAAAGCATTAGTGTTCACTGTAATACATGACAAGGCGTTTGAGTCTACAGTGTCATTACAGAAGGTGTGGCCTCTGTAAGTTTTACATATTTCACCACACTGCTTCATTTAGTCCACATTTCTATTATTAGCCTAAAAAAGAAAAATGCCTGCAGACTTCTCTAAATGTACTCTGGTGTCCTTTATCCCAATATCTGCCTATTTATTTGCTTTCCTCCATCCCTCAATCTCTCCTTCCCTCTATCTGTTGCTTCACCTTCACCATTCTGCCTTGCCACTCTCTAGCTATTTTTAGCTTCCCGGCTGCAAATCAGGAATAGGCTGAACCTTCCTCTGCAGAACTGATGCAGCGTCTTCTGCTGAAAAAAAGGTCAGCATTGGGGACAGTTGAGGACAAAAACTAGAAGAATTAGAGAAGAACAAAAATAAAGGCTGTCTGACAGACAATATCAAGAAGGGAAAAAAAATGCAAGCATGGAAGGAAACTGAGAGCAATAATAATAGTAGAAAAATAAGAGATAAAAATAAAAGTGACAAAATCAATAAGGACATTCGAGTTACCAACAAGTTTAATCAAGAGGTATAATTGAGGGACAAAAAATGTTGATCGAAAAAGGAACATTGTATAGAAAAATGAAGCCCATTTGTCGGTAAATAATTAGCAATCAATGTGCAATCGTGGGGAAGGGAATTAAATACATGAAGAGTGAAAACATAAAAAGTGAAAAAATTAAAAATAAAAACGTACAGCCAAGGACATAACCAAGAGGGGCAATTAAGGAAAAACAAGATAGGACGAAAAATATAGACAATTTATGGACAAAAACATGAGGCATGAATCATAAAACAGATGGTCAGTAGTGTTTACAGCATGTAGTCTAGATTTTAGTGAATTCACTGCAGTTAGTTACTTTTAGTCAATTTAACATAAAAAGTGTATGGCAATCAACTTGCCAAAGAACACAATGTGACATATATACATATTGGAAAAAGTATTAACTTAGGCCCACTATTGTTCTCCTTTGTATATTCTGCTTCTGCGTAAAATTATTCAAAGACATTGTACTATATAGCATTGTTACATGGATGACACACAGCTGTATGCTTCAGCAAACCCAGATTAGAGACATGATCCTAATAAAGTTGAGGAATGTGTACAATACATTACACAATGTATGATAAACAACTTATTTCAAGTACATGTTCTTCACAGGCAGCTAAAAGTAAGCTTTCTTATTTTTTTGTAACTTTGGGTGGTAGTTCAGTCACTTCCTGTGAAGCAATAAAAGATCTTTATGTGATTATTGACTCCAGTCTTTCATTTTACGCTCATGTAAATAATATTACCAGGACAGTCCCCGTGCTCAAGTGGGTTCACTCTGGGTACATGCAGGCTAGGTAAATGGGAGACGATAAACTGTCATTGACTAGTGTGTCATGATTTGTGTATAAGAGGAAACTTGTGTTCCTGTCATTAACATGGCCATTGATGTGAAGATGAGACAAACCTACACCATCCAGATCCACCATAACGTTCAATTCTACACACTTTTTCACAGACCCTTTTTTCATGTTAGTAATTTGTTATAGCTCAAATAAAGATGGGTTTCCCTTCTGAGTCTGGATCCTCTCAAGGTTTTCCACCCTATTATCTCAGGGGGTTTTTCATTTTCCACTGTTCCTATTCAGCTTATTCACTTGAAAAAATAATTTTATTATAATTTTATATTTTAATCCTTTGTATCATTTCTAAATACTGCTTTGTGACCATTGTAAAAAAGTGTTATATAAATAAAACTAAATTGCCACCAGCAGACACCACAGCTAGTCACTCGCATTGTCAATCTGGAACATGTTCTATGGCGGGTGCCATGCCTGACGCAACCCTTACCCTTCTGGCTTAGGACAGGACAACGTAGCATCTTTAATTCGCCTACATGTCTTTGGGCTTTGGGGTAAACCAGAGCACCCGTATTGTTTTACTAATTAAGTGACCATTTCATTCCGTGATGCCTTAGCATGGCTGTTCCTAATAAAGTTATAATTTAATTTCATTGCTCTACAATGGAGTGGCACCCTGTCTAGGGTTGTTTCTGCCCTTGCACCCAGAGTTCAGAGGGAATAAAACTAAAAGAACAAAAAAGATTAAACATTATAAGACACAATTAAGAGTCAAACAAGGGCATAAAAACAAGAGTGACAACAAGTAACAAAAATATGAAGATTAATCAGGGACAGGGTGACAATCAAAGAGCTATTATGATCGAGTTAAG
The DNA here is from genome assembly GCA_025769995.1 of Xyliphius kryptos. Lineage (NCBI taxonomy): Eukaryota > Metazoa > Chordata > Actinopteri > Siluriformes > Aspredinidae > Xyliphius > Xyliphius kryptos. Next base: position 1,606 of record JAOUQT010060606.1, on the reverse strand, counting down.
GAATAATCAAGAGACAAAAATAAAAGAGACAACTGAGTGGGATAATTCAGTTACAGAGGCGCCTCAATAACCTGCGTCTCTCCTTACATTTTGTCTTTTTCTCCTCTTGACTCTCTCTCTCACTTCTCTGCTCATTCCTGCTGACAGGAAGTTCCCTTACGATGAGCGTGTCATGAAGATAAATTAGGATGCAGACGGGATTCCTGACAGTAAGGATGTGTCTTTCTCAGGAAAAATGTCTCTTACTTCAACCCATATACATTCATGGCTTCACCATCATAAAGACCTTTACAAATGCCTTTTGAGTTTAGTGCATCTGAAACCTATCCTGTCTGAAAAATAGAAGTAAAAAAAAAGTAGTCTGAAAATAAGCAGAATAAAACAAGTGGGACAGTGCAGGGTCAAAAAAAAGACAACATTAAGGAACAAAAACAGTTGAAATATAAACACAAATTGAAATATTATGAACAAAAAATTGGGACAAATTATAATTGAATCAAAGTTGCATTAAATACACAAAGAAATCAATAGATTGGAGTCAAATGTAGTAAGACAGAATATGTGTGTGAATGAGTCTACAGGGACAAGTGGTCCTAAAGAAGCAGGAGTTCAGATACTTTGGGTCAACTGTCCAAGAAAACGGAGGGTATGGAAAAGAGGTGAAGAAGATAGTACAAGCAGCATGGACTGGATGGAGAAAGGTCTATAAGAGAGTAGTGAGACCAGCCTTGTTATATGCTTGGAGACGTAGAGACAAAGAGACAGGAAGCAGAGCTGTGGATAGCACAGCTTAAGATGTTGAGGTTTTCATAGTGAGTGACCAGGATGGACAGGGTTAGGACTGAGAACATCAGAGGGACAGCACTGGTTAGAAAATTGGGAGACAAAGCTAGAGAGGGTAGACTGGGATGGTTTGGACATGTGCAGAAGTTAATTTATTTGTTATATAATAACAAACTCTATTTTTCAAAGAAGACGCCGTATCTAAACAAGATCCAGAAGCGGGACATCTTCTCTTCTCTTCTCTTCTCTTCATCTTCTCTGGGCTAAGGCTCATTTATAATGGACACTGGTAAAGTGGAAAACTGTTCTGTAGTCAGATGAATCAAAATTTGAAGTTCTTCAGGGAATCAGGGACGCTATGTCACTTAGACTAAGTTGTTATCAGCACTCAGTTCAGAAGCCTGCATCTCTGATTGTATGGGGTTGCGTTAGTGCATGTGGCATAGGCAGCTTAGACATCTGAAAGGACACCATTAATGCTGAAAGGTATATCCAGGTTCGAGAGCAATATATGGTCCCATCCAGACAATGGCTGTTTTACGGAAGACCTTACAGTTTCCAACATAACAATGACAAACCAAATACTGCATCAATTACAGCATCATGGCTGTGTAGAATAAGGGTCAGGGTACTGAATTGGCCAGCCTGCAGTCTAGATAGAAAACATTTGGCGCATCTTCTTCTTCTTTCGGCCTCTCCCTTTTATCAGGGGTTGCCACAGCGTGTCAACCTTTTCCACCTCACTATGTCCCCTGCATCTTCTGCTTTCACACCAACTACCTGCATGTCTACATTGACCACATCTATATATCTCCTCTTTGGT
>JAOUQT010060605.1:0-20784 GCA_025769995.1 Xyliphius kryptos | reverse complement strand
CAAAAGATTGCTTTGATGAACATGAAAGTGAACATCTCCCATGACCTGCACACTCACCAGATCTAAATATTATTCAGCCACTTTGGAGGGTTTTGGAGGAGCAAGTCAGGAAACGTTTTCCTCCACCAGCATCACGTAGTGACCTGGTTACTATCCTGCAAGAATAATGGCTTAAAATCCCTCTGACCACTGTGCAGGACTTGTAGATGTCATTCCCAAGACGAATTGATGCTCTATTGGCTGCAAAAGGAGGCGCTACACCATACTAATAAATGATCGTGGTCTAAAAACAGGTGTTTCAGATTAATTGTCCAACACCTGTACTAGGACTAGACAAAATATGTTAATGGCAACACACACAACACATGCTTTCTAATCAAATCAAATCAAGAAACCACGGACCTTTAGGTCACAAGGCTAGTTCCCGAACCATAAGCCTATGACTGCCCCAAGAACAGATGTCTGCCTGGGCGTGTGTGTCTGTGCGTGCATGTGTGTGTGAGCGAGAGAGAGATACAACTACAAACTAGTACTTTAATGACCTCATTTATATGCCTATATATCTAGGTTTATATACTTTTTACAACTACCTAGAAGCGCTCAAGATGTCTTACCACTTTTATGTGGTTTGAGCAGCAACACCAGCGATTGGTGGCCAAGAATGTTTAGCACTATTGTGCACAAAGGGAAACTTAAATTCATGTAGAATTTGTTTTGTTGGGTGTTTTTTATACTATATTTATCTCCAAGTTAATTTAATTTAGTTTCTTAAAAAAACACTAAGAAAGTGACCAATTAAGAGTAAATAAACATATACAGGTATTACAGGTACATTTACAATATTTTCAGGAAACATCACAAGTCCGGGTAAAACCAGATGGGGTAGTTCTATACAAAATTCACTATGTTTCATCCTGATCCATCCTGACTTTTGATGCCGTACTTTTACATTTGGTCATTTAGAGGACGCTTTTATTCAAAGCGACTTACAAATATCCCAACTTGAAGGTTGGGGTCAGAACACAGGATTGATGTAGCACCCCTGGAGCAATGAGGGTTAAGGGTCTTGCTCAAGGACCCACATTGGTAACTTCAGTGGACCTAGGATTTGAACCCATGACTTTTAGATTGACAGCCCAACATCTTAACCACTGAGCTACCACAGACTCAATTATGTTGAGGTAGAGGCGTTCCACATTTCATATATTTTGTTTACAGAGTAAAAGATAAAGTTTGCAGGACTGTAGTGAGGTACACAATTCTGCTCATTGCTCATAGATAGCTGCACTGACCAAAAGGCAGGAGCGAGAGCTGGAAGTAGAAGAAGAGCTAACGTGTGAGCTAGTTAACATTATAAAATTGATTTCTAATACAGCTGATTTTATAAACATACAAATATAAATAAAATAAGTCTAGCATTAAGCACAGAACATGTGGCTTCCACTTTTATCCGTACTGTAGAGGCTCAAACAGCAGAAAACAATTAAACCTGATGATGGGGTTATTGATCATCCGTAGCATCTCTAATCATTGTAGTTTTGGCAAGTAAACGGCTGATCTTGGCACATTTGGTTACTTTAAGAGACAATAAATGCACCACAAGACAAATGTTTTAATTAGCAAGAACAAATCTTTCTGTTGCTTCATTTGTTCAAGTGATTTTCAGCACATGGACACATGGCCCAAGACAGACATTAAAGGACATACCTTTTAAATTGTTTTTTTTTTTAAAGAGAGAAATCGGGAGACAGCTACATGCTAGCTCATTTTTTTAACCTTTGGGTTAGAGCTAATGCTAAAATTATTGCTCAAAACTTTTTTTTTGAGCTCGTAACTAATTTTTGCAAAATAGCAAAAATATTTATGGAAAATAAAGTAATCCGTTTTTACCAACAGTCCTTACACACAGAGAAATTAGTCTACCAAATTCAACCCATCTGCGCAGTGAAACACATAAACATACATTGAGTGTAGTGAGCACACGTGCCGAGAGCAGAGGGCAGCCTTGAACATGGCGCCTGGGGAACGATAGTGTTCGGTGCCTTGCCCAATTGCACTTTAACTGTGGTACTTTAAGGGATGTTATTAAGTTTCTCTACTTACTTTTGAAGCTATACGCTTATGCTGTGTTTACAGAGTTAAGCTTTTTGACATATTTTACTTTAGTTCTCTGCCATCCTGTTGTTGATGCTGCCAGGTCACTCAAAGATAATCACCCTCTGAGTTTTGGTCCTCCCAGGTTTTCATCCTTGAAAAACAACTTCACAGGAAGTTTTTTCTTGCCACTGTCCCTTCAGCTTACTCTTTGGGGATTCAGGCTTGGAATGCTGCAAAGATGTTTTGTGACAATGTACTATTCAATTGACCATTCAAAAGTAAGACTATTTTAAGAGTAAGATTTAACCACCAAAATACAACAATAAGAAAACCCTGATTGTTTATCATCATTTATTTATATAATTTATCAAACAGTGGAACTTTTCTCTTGTTTTGACCTCTGACCTCAATTGGCTCTTGTAAGGTTGCATGGTCACAACATATTCGCTTGATGATGAACCCTACAAATTTACCATATAAATGGTACTCATTTGATCCAAATTGATTCCTACAAGTGAGTAATTGATTTTAGACATAGATAAGCTTTTAACTTTGGTTCAATACCAATTTTTGAGTGACTTAGAACTTTTTAAATTGATGGCAGGCGATATGGTGGCTTGGAGGTTAGCATGTTCGCCTCTCAGCGCTGAGGATTCCCGGTTCGAATTCCAATCTGGGAGGAGTTTCCATGTTCTCCCTGTGACTGCATTAGGTTTCCTCCCACAGTCCAAAAACATGAATTCAAGGTAAATTGAAGGCTCTATATTGCCCCGAAAATTGTGTTTAAGTGTGTGTGGATGTGTGCCCAGCGATAGATTGGTGCCCTGTCCTGGGTGTATCCGCCCAACACCCGAGAAATTCTCCTCTGGATGGGAATGTTTAGCCCCACCACAACCCTTGTACAGGATTAAGCGGAAGCTAACGAATGGATTAATAAAACTGATGGCAATTTCTGATGCCAGTTTTCACAATTCAGCTTACAAGCACTTGTCATTGTGAGTTGGCGAGGTTGCAAACGCAGCAATTATCCACTATAAAGAGGATAACACTGGAAGACAGTTACAGCCTGTAAAACTAAATCATTTAAGCAAAGAAGCTGCAAAAAAACATTAGTGATATGAGTATAATATAACATTTTATCATTGCTTTCATCGCTGCCAGTTCGTATTTGTGTGACAGCAAACACTAAAGTTATTACCCAAAGCCATCCAATAAATGTATGTTTCTAGGTCAAACAAAGCTTGTTAGGACCGAATCAAATGGATATTTTTTGGAGAACTTAACCAATTTTTGCAAAATTACAGAAAATGTTTATGGGAAAGAAATAAGTGGTTAAGTGAGCACACGTGCCCGGAGCAGTGGGCAGCTCTGTTCACGGTCTCCGGGGAGCAATAGAGTTAGGTGCCTTGCCCAAAGGCTTTTCAGTCATAGTACTTGATGGGACCTGGAATCGATCCAGGAACCATCAGGTTCCAAACTAGTTTTTTTTAACCACAAGCCTATAAGTGCCTCATATAAAAAAAGGTCCTAACTATTCCTAACAAGCCATCCAGAACATTAATTACAGCTTGGAAAACTCTACGGTGATATTTGTCACGGTGAAGGTGAGTGGTGAGTGCCGTGGCATAAAGCTGGGTAAGCAGGTGAGCGTAAGGTAAAAGATAATGTAATGCACTATACCTAGAAAAAGAACAACGATACCCACAGACAGGATTTAAATAAATAACAATCTCTAAAAAAACTGGAAAGAAGCTGGGCTTGAAAACACACACTGGGAAGGTACAGTACAGGCCAAAAGTATGGACACACCTTCTCATTCAGTGTTTTCTGTATTTTTATGAGCATTTATATTGTACATTCTCACTGAAGGCATCAAATCTATGAATGAAAACATAAAGAGTTACATACTTAACAAAAAAGGTGAAATAACTGAAAACGTTTTATTTTCTAGTTTCTTCAAAATAGCCACCCTTTGCTCTGATTACTGCTTTGCACACTGTTGGAATTAATTATACTAAAAGCCATTCATATGTTCATTCATAGGTTTGATGCCTTCAGTGAGAATTTACAGTTTATATATTTGTGTGGGGGGGGGAATGCATTAAATGAGAAAGTGTGTCCAGTACTGTATGTAAAAGCAACCACAATATAATTTATTATGGATGAATTAACAAGGACTAAAAAACTAATAAATAAAACAATTGCAAAATCCAAAACCTAAGCAAGTTGACCAAACTGAGCATCACATGAAGTGACAGAAGTGTACAATATTGCAGTTTAATTACATTATCTCCAACTGTGGTCTTTACGATGTGTTTATTACAGAACCTTATATCGTGATTACAATAAAACTATAACACATTGTGGTGTTATGTATGATATGTATTATTTACTGATCAGTGCTGTCAGATTAAGTGATTAACAGTCTGGGATCCTTGTTTTTGCCCCTGACTGACGCCTTGTTAATAAAATGTTCTAAAAGCACAGAATCAGATAAATGTCCAAAATGTTACTTGATGTCCAAATAACAGAATAATTGCATGGAACCTGATCTGTTAAAATTTAATCTGGACCACATTCACAGACAGACACAGCATGTTTCAGCAAACGATCCCAAGCTGCTTCATGCAGATTCTTTTCCATTTGTGCATGTTTCCCGGATAAGGTCTTTGAGAAATGTGAAATAACTGAAACTCGTTTTTCTCTCGAGACACATAAAACATGTCACTTGCCCTAGTCCATTAATTTCCTCTTAGCGGCTGAGGTGAGGAGTGAGAATGGACGATGCAGAGGACAGCCAGAGATTAGTGGCTCATGAAGGAAAAGGAAAGAAAAAGCAAAAGTGTAGTTCGGTGTTTAAAGGCACAGATTCTATCAAGAGGGTGCAAGGTGTTTGTGCTGCTACCTGCTTTGTGATCATATTTTGGACCAATAAGAGAAACAATTACAGTGGAAACCTCATTATGAGAATTAAAGTCACATGCGCATAACTATTTATGGTTGAATAACTTCAAAGGTTTTATTTTCAAAGAATAAGGACCACACACTGCTTCATAATCATTTCACTGCTCTGGTAATTCAGTAAGCACTACAGATAATTCATTATAAGGAAACATATTAAAGATATTAATCTGATAGCCGTTTATGGAGTACGCTCAATTTCCTACTGCTTAATCCTGAAGAAAGTTTGGGATAGTGGTACCACATGCCTCGAGAAATTCTCTTTTTATTTTAGTGAACTACATTTAAAGTCTTGTCTACTTACTTACTTACTTACTAACACCAAACAAAACAACTTGCACATCATCTAAATACAATTGCGGGTTGTGCACTTACAAGGGCCTTCAGTAATGAATAATTCACCTGTCAAAAACTATTTTATGTGCATAAATAAAATCCACCATCCAGTATCTTTCACTTATTCCTCTACTAGGGTCGTGGTTGGGTTTCCCATGCCCATCCAGGGAAGAACGTTTTGGGTGCTGGGCAGATACACCCAGGACAGGGTGCCAATCTATTGCTGGGCACACACTCACAAACACAGCCACACACTATATGGGGAGATTTAGAGCAGTCAATTTACCTGGAATCTATGTTTTTGGACTGTGGGAGGAAACCAGAGAACCCGGAGGAAACCTCGCGGAGAACGAGGAGAACATGGAAACTCAACCCAGATTTGGATTCAAACCCAGTGCTGAGAGGTGAACGTGCTAACCACTAAGCCACCATGTCACCCATAAATTAAACAATTTAGGATTATTAAGTCCTGATAATTTGTACATAAAATCCATCACATCCATCCTCCTTTTTCCTTAAAATACTTCAGTTCCATTAAGACATTTTTTCAATTGCCATTAAGCTAATGCTGAAAGACGAATGTATTTCTTTAATTAGTTTTAAATAGCTGAAAATGCCTGCTCATCAAAAAGCACTCTCCAATCAGAAAGTGTGAGTACACTGACATAGCGTAGGCCTTCTAGAAGGTGCTGATATGGAGAACTCAAAATCTTAATGGTTGAAGCAACAGGTTGAGCTAAAATTATTCATTGGTACAGAGCAATTAGAAATTTATGGAAATGTAAGACCTGGCAACCAATGATGCTGCCTTAAAGATGCATAAACGAGGAAAACATGAAAGGAAGCTGACAGACCATTTCGAATCATTTACTAAGTATTTATGAACAAAATATAATTAAGATCAGTCTTTGATTTAGATATTTTCGGACCGTCAGAGAAAGCCTTGAAGACCCTAATGGCCTGCTGGAGTCTAGATATGAGTTTCCCCTGGGCACAATAGCAATAAGCATTCTTGGACCCCAGTCGCTGGGGTTCCTGCTCAATTATGGAAAGATGGTAAGACATCTTGAGCCACTTCTTGGTGGTTTTAAAGAGTATATAAACACTTGCAGGATCCCGAAGAGTAAGTATTTCAAATATTGAGGTAATCGAAGCAACAGTTTGGATTGGTATATGAAACACACACATGCTTTTGCCTGTTTTTTACATCAATGGTCAATAATAAAAAAAAATACTAGAAAGAAAATGTATACCAATACAATCTCAATCAAAATGAATCCAATTCTGGATGGAATTAAAGGCTACAACGGTGTTTATGGCTGTCTGAACTATACCCCAGTGTGTGCGTGTAAGCAAGTGGTGAGGAATTCAACAGCGTGCGTTCCATGTCTTGTTACATAATCAAGTGTTTGCAAAGAATGGTTTGCCTTTTATCACTAAGCAGGGTGTCCCATGGCCTTACGCCCAAAACTCCTCCTACTCTATCCATGCCAGACAGTCACACTGCCAAGAACAAAGAAAAAGGTCAAAGATCTACAGAGGCCCACCCTGAATCACCTGCACACTGGCTGCTTAACCTCATAATGCATTAAATACTCATAAAACACACCGCTGTAAGACTTTACAACTAAAATTACCACAAAAACATATACACTAGTTAGTTTTCCACTTACACATGCAATATGTACTTGATGAAAAGACATACGTATGTCACATTTGGTAATTTAGCAGACGCTTTCATCGAAGGCGACTTACAAGTATCCCAACTTGATAATTGAGGTCAGAACACAGGGTTGATGCAGCACCCTGGAGCAATGAGGATTCAGGGTCTTGCTTAAGGACCCACTGATTACTTCAGTGGACCTGGGATTTGAACCGACAACCATGAATTGCTAACCCAACACCCTGACCACTGAGCTACCACTCCCTATGTAATGTAAACAGGGAAAGATTTTATATGAGATAAATTCAACTTAATGGCATATTGGTTAGCACGTTCAGCTCATAGTGCTGGGGATCCAGGTTCGAATCCCAAACTGGGTGGAGTTCCCATGTTCTCCCAGTGTTCGTGTGGGTCCTCAAAGTTCTCCAGGTTCCTCCCACAGTCAAAAAGCATGGATTCAAGGTAAACTGACTACTCCAAATTGCCCTTTTATAGTCAGTATGCGTGTGTGTGTGTGAGTAAGTGTCTGCCAGTGAGAAATTGGCATCCTGAATGGGCAATGGGCAACAGGAACCCCTCCCCCCCCAACCCTAGTATAGGATTAAGCAGAAGATAATAAATGAATGAGTGCTTATTATACCAAGAGAGTAACAAAAATTTAAACAAAAAATGCCAAACTTACAGCAATGGTCAAGACATAAATGACAGAAGTCAAACAGTTGAGTAACACAACTGTAATGGTCCACCTCAGGTTTATACCTGTTGGAGGTTATACCAGTTGGAAATGCAACAGCACCTTTTGTCAGTAAGTTATCCAGCACTAAGCATATTTTAATATGTGGCACAAAAGGGTTTGATGTTGGTTCATTACACACCCATGTGTAGTAGCGCACAAGTGACTGTTTTTCTTTTGTCACTTTAGGCCATAGTGCATTTCTCCGATCTGGTCTATGGTTGGCTGGTATGAAGCACTATGCACCATCAAAGTGTGCATGGCATTAGTGTCCATTCATAGCTAGCCATCTGTATCCTTCAGGGAGGACAGCCCATCTGAAACAGCTCCTGCTCTCCGGGCAGACGACACTTTCAAAGAAGTGGCCTGGATAGAGACAGCTACATGCTAGTTCATTTTTTTGGATGATCTTTTTAGTTAAACATTATTTTTTAGTTTGAGCAGTTTGTCCACTTACTTTTCAAGCTATACTTTTACACTCTGTGTATACAGGTAGGCTAGTAGACATCTTTGACATAAGGCTGTTTCCAGTAGGGCTTACCACCCAATTGTTAAGGTTACCCGGGTGCTCAAGGAGGAGTAACCCACTGATCCTCCCATGGTTTCTTCCTTTAAAAGAACTTAAAAGCAGGTTTTTTTCCCGATGTCATTTTAGCTTGCTCTTTGGGATTCAGGCTCAAAATAATATGGACTCTACTGTGATGCTGCCTGGCCGTTCAAGAAGGATGAGTTTCCCACTGAGCCTTGGTCCTCCCAAGGTTTCCTCCTTAAATAACATCATTACAGGGAGTTTTTTCTTGCCACTGTTGCTTTGGCTTGCTCTTTGTGGGTTTAGGTTTTGGACTCTGTAAAGCTGCTTTGTGACAACACACTTGTAAAAAGCACTATATAAATAAATTACTTAAACTTAAACTTGAAAACACTGCAAAGCTGCTTTTGACGATGTACTATTGTAAAAAGCACAACTTAAATAAATGAACTTAAACTGTTTAGAGCATCATCTTCTGGCTTTATAACCACCTGCATGTCCTCCCCCATCACAGCCTTCTCGTTCTGTCTGGTGCCTACATCCTATGCATCCTTCTGCCAAATTTAAATGTCTTTTAAATTTAATCCTTGCCTTTCATGTGTCCAAATCACCTCAATCCCAAATCCCTTACTTTACAGCTCTTCAGAAATCCTTTTCAAACGTGTAATTAAAGAACTCATATTAAAACATATAAATAAACTCATACTGATAGATGTAAAGACTATTATCCTATAGACAAAAGCAAAAATGATATACATCTTTTAAATCTTCACTAGTTATTTCATTATTGTGAAAACGTGAAATTTGAAAACCCCATGTTGTGTACCACTGGCTTTGACTGTCCACAATATGATGAAGTGCACGGATGCCTTTATAAATACAAAATCAGACAGATACCTTTATACAGTGCCTTTGTTTTGATATACATCTTTAATATGCTGGTGTACAAACAGAATACCGCAAACTGTATTACATTTAACCGTTTTGTTTAAAACAGTTACATGCTTTTTGTGTTGTCCTGATTTTAAAATGTTAGCATTAACAGAACACAGACAAGAAACAAAAACTTAATATACTCTACATATTAAGCTAACTAACTAATCTTAACTAACTAATCTTAAGAGGCCAGTCACTGTCCTCATCTTCAGGACAAGGACTTTATTTAGTAGTAGAGTTCTGTGATTCTGTTAAATTGGAATCGCAGATGGATAGTTGGTGGGAGGAAATCACTTTGCCTGTTCTCCACTGTACACAAAATGTCAGACTTTAGAGATCACACAATGATAACTTATTTATAGAGCACGACTTATGCCAGAGCAAAGCATGTGAAGTGGGTAAAGATTTTTCCAATGCACTGACAAGTGGCTCTGTATAACCAATGTCTTGTAACAAATAATGCCTTCGACTTTATAAAGCTTTCGACTTTTATAAATCTTCCTGTCACTCTATATTGACCATAGCCTTTAAAAGCAGCTGTTCCGGGGTGCTTTATTTAGATTTGGGGTTATAGTTTAAAAAAAAAAAAAAAAAATCATCAGTTTGGTCCCAGTTATAGCTTTTAAACCTCCCTTAGTAACCTCAAATTTCCTTTGAGGAGGAGTTCTAATGCCTATGTAAACCCTCAGTCATTAAATCCCCATTTTTTTGGCCAGGATGTGGCCAAAAGCCAGAGTAAAAGAAATGGTTTGTTGTGCTATTTTTTCTAAGAAAAATTCCTAGTGACCATCAAATTATTCGATCCAATAAGCTTTAAGATAACTTTTTGATACAGGTTGGCATAGCAGTAACAAGCAAAATACATGTTTGAAAAATCAAATAATACTTTTTAGTACACTACACATATTCTGTACTATACTAAAGGAATGAAGCAAGAGAGGCTGTGCATTATTGTAAATAAATCACAGGAAAGATGGGATTTTAGACACAATGCTAAAAACTTATTCACAACAATGCACAACCTCGAGTACCTTATTACTTTCATAAAATGGTTACAAAAAATTAAGTTTGATTCATAAATGCATTATGTATGCGGCACGGTGGCTTAGTGGTTAGCACATTCATAATTTTCAGCGCTGGGGATTCCCGGTTCGAATCTCGATCTGGGTGAAGTATCAATGTTCCCCATGTCTTGTGTGGGTTTCCTTCAGGTTCATCACTCATTCCAAAAAACATGAAGGTAAATGGAATGCTCTAAATTGCCCTGTATGGTGTGTGTTTGTGTGTGACTCTGTGAGTAAGTGTGTGCCCAGTGATGGACTGGCACCCTGTCCTGGGTGTATCTGCCCAGTACCAGAGATGTTCTCCCCCAAATTGGCAAGGGGAACCCCACCGCAACCCTAGTAGAGGAATATACGGAAGATAATGAATGAATGAATGAAAGGATCAAGCATTAATATAATAGTGAAGCGGTCAGGTGTGCATTATTTTCAATAATGTCACAGCTGGACAAATGGCTCAGCCAATCAGATTTAAGGACTGGAACTACAGTTTTATAATAACCTAGCAAAAAAACCTGCGCTTTGTGCTGGAGTACGTCATACTATAAATAAGAAAGTTCATCATGGTGCCGAGTACCGTTAAGATCAATATGGCAGACGACAGTGGTATCAATACGTATAATCGGTTTTGGTTAGTGTTGAAAAGTTGGGTACCAAATTTCATGAAAATGGGGCCATGAGTAAAGAAGTTTAAAATGTCAAATGTTGTTAACCATTATGACCGTTAAGGGTAGAATTTGTAAATGAAAGCTTCAAGGAATGAGCATGCTAAATTTCAGCCTTCTACCTACGGAAAGTTAGTGATGAGTGAGTGAAGGCTTTGGCTTTCATTAGTATAAGATAAAAGCCAAGCGTATAACATTCAGTATTTATCCTGGATGAATGTAACAAATTACAACTATTCTTTTTACAAACAAACTCATGTTTAAAGAAAATGTGTTACAGTATTTGTGATGTGTAAATATCTACATTTGCCCTTGCTGTGTTTTTCCTCAACACATCAACTTGAAGCTATTTGCACTTGTTTAAGCAGAAAATGATCCAATTTGATTGCCCTAAAAGCTACAGTTTCTATGAACTGTGGGATTGTCTATAAACTGTTTAACTAAACTTAATTTGTCTAAGATATTTAGTCACAATGTTCTACTTCCAACATCTGTTATAGCTTTAACATGGTACTGTTTTTAATGAAGAGTTATAGAAGGGCACGTCATGAGCTTAATATCACTATGGAGTGTTTCCCATAGGAGGTTCGGATAGCATTTATTCCGCTTGCTTATTTACTTTTGGCTTGCTTGACCTGGTTCCTGGTGCAATTTCTAATGTTCAAACAACACAGATGTAGCACAATTCCTGGCTAATTGACAGGGTGGCTCATTTGTGAACAGAAGGCAGCATTGCAAAATACAGTGACTTAAATTTGATTCCGAGCCATAGCACATAGAAAAGTCAACTGAAGGACATCGTTATAAAATGCAAATTGATTGAAGGGTGCTTGATCACTGACTTTCTGTAGCATTATACAATGTAGACCTGCACCAGACTGGAAAAAGTAAATCTACAATAGGCAAGCATAACATATAAAATCATTGATAATCTCCTTCAGTCTGGGGCCCCAAACAAGATCTTATCCCATGGGGTCGAAATGATCATGAGGACAGCAATCAAAAATATCAAAACTACGCAGATGATGAGCTGGGACCAAAGAAACAAAATCTACCATCAGTAGCACATTACGTCCAGAGGGACTCACATCCTGCAATGCCAGGCGTGTCCCAATGCTTAAGCCAGTACATGTCCAAACAAGTGTAAAGTTTCCCAGAGAGCATATGGATGATCTAGGATAGGAAAAATATCATAATTTATTTACAAAACTTGATGTGTTTGGAATAAGAAAATGCTGAGTTGCACCTCAAAAACACCATACATACTGTGAAGCATGGGGGTGGAAACATCATGCTTTGGGGCTGTTTTTCTTCAAAGACCACAGGATGACTAGTCCATGTAATGGAAGAATAAACGTTGCCATGTATTGCAAGATTGTAAGCCAAAACCTTCTTCCATCAGTGAGAGCATTAAAGATGGAACGTGGCTGGGTCTTCCAGCTTGACAATGATCCAAAACACACTGCTCGGGCAATGAAGGAGTGGATCCGTAAAAAGCATTTTAAGGTCCTGGGGTGGACTAGTCAGTCTCCAGACCTCAACCCCTTAAACAAATTGTGGAGGGAGTTGAAAGTCTGTGTTGCTCAGCGACAGCCCCGAAACATCACTGCTATAGAGGAAATTTGCATGGAAGAATGGACCAAAATAGCAGCTACAGTGTGCAAACCTTGGGTTAAGATGTTTTATTTATTACAGATGTTTGTTAATAAATCTTTAAATACAATTGGACTGTGGGTAAAGTACTGTTTTTAACAGAGATTTTTAGGATTTTACATGCAACAGCACTTTTTAGAAAGACTAACAAGGCTCCAGGGTTTTTTTAATGTTATGTTCGTGAGAAGGTTTTCAAACCTGTTTCTCCTTGCACATAAAAATGAGTGCTTGTTTTAATGTAGTTTTGGAAGTCTGGTTATTATTTTCCATCCAGAATTAAGTAAGAATCGGTCGCTACCATGGGAGCACTGAACGTGTGTGCTGCACACGCGAACCAAGCTCATCCGTCTGTGTAATCTTCCTGTGGAGAAGTGATGTCATGGACAATGAGACAAGATGCCAAATATGGTCAAATGCTCATCCCTTCAACTTATCACCTCACCAGCTGTTCCTGACTACTGGAATAACATGGATAAGAAAAGAAAATAGCTGATATTTTTTAGTACAATACACTGAATTATTATTTTTTACTTAAACAGTTATTAATCCAAGTTCTTGGACAAATGTGTTGAGACACCTACACTTTACACCTAGTTTTCTAACACTATATTCTAAATCGTCCCTCTTTTATAACAAGCAGCTATAACAAGTTTCACTAGAAAGACAGGATTTTTAAATGTGGGAGGTTTTTTTTCCCATTTTTGCCCATCGATCAACAAATAAGAGGTCAGTAACTCTGGATCGTTATTCTAGTTGAACCCAATGGCATTAGATGGGGTTTAAAGTATGGGTTTTGTGCGAACCAGTCTTGATTTTTTTACACCTGTAAGAAAATGGCGTAATTAAAAGCCAAAAACAGACTGTTGGCAGGAGGTTTCAGAGAAATGGGCATAACAACATGCCTTGTACAGGGTGTAAGAAAGGGCCACTGTTTTATTTGGTGCCCATTCAATCAAAGAAACACTTGTAAAAACAGAAGATGGCATTGGACAACAACAGTTCATCTTAGGGGCTTAGGGACATCATGACACAGACACACTATATAGAAGTAATTTAGAGCAGCCAATTTACCTTGAATCTATGTTTTTGGACTGTGTGAGGAAACCAGAGAACTCACGCGGAGAACATGTAAAGTCCACCCAGATCGGAATTCAAACCTGGATCTTTATCGCTGAGAGGCAGAACACTAAATTTGTGACGTAATACACTACATAATCATTAGATAAGACACATAGTACACATATTATAGGAGCACTAATTGATTATAAAGAATATTATATTTTTTATCAATTGTATGCAACATAAATATTTGCATTCAGAACTGAATCCATGTTTGGCTAAATATTACAACTGTACAATTTTTCCCCGATCCAATCTTCCAGCACAATGGTTTAAAACATGAGAAGTTACTTAATACACCAGTTAGGGTTAAAAGAATTGTTGCCAGCTGAAACATTAATCACTGCAATTATTATCCAAGTAAAGACTTTTTGCTTATTTAAATCAATTCCGTTGTTCAAGTGTACAAGTACAATAACAATAAAGCATTCTATCTATCTCAATCTAAACGGTAACTTGTTTTGACCAGGCAGTGTGTTTCGCAATTTGTACTCAGGGTACAATAACGCTGCAGGAGACCTAGGGCTTTGAATGCCGTTGTGGAAAGCAGCCCTTGTTATGTGACTTTCCTGTTTTTGTTATTATTTTAAATGAAGAGTAAAGTGAAAATGAACTTTATAGACGTAAATGTTTAACATTGGCAGTTATTTTGGTAACACTTGACATAAATCTTGTATTCAAGATGCATTATTACCACGTTTCAAAATCTTGGTAACACTATTTATGAATCCGGTATTCATAACGCATTATAAGCGCATTAATAAAGCTTAATAAAGTGTTTAGAACCTCATAAGCCTTTGTACATAAACGTTCATAACCATAACTTTTTATAAAAAATTGACATTAGGCCTTATAACAAAAAGTGACCATGCATTATATTCATTCATTTATTATCTTCTGCTTAATCCTCTTTTAGGGTTGTGGGGCGGGGTCCATCCAACTTTTAATTCTTTGAATATTTAGACATTCTTAAAAACAAGATATTTGGACTTTAATTAAAATCTGTAAAGGGCATTTATAAGCTTTTATAAGTCATTATCTACTACTAAGTATGCAGTCTTTTACAAAGAGGTAATTAATGACAACACTCATCACTGTTACAAGAGCTTATAAGGCTTTATAAACACATATGAGCACTTCAAGTCCTTTTCAGGAAAAGCACTGGCTAAGCACAAATGTTATAAGGCTTTATGTTACTGGTTTCTTTAATAAGTTAATAAACAATTTATAATGCATTATGTCACTTTCTGTTCTAAAGCCTTATGGTATGTTCTTATAACACTTTCTAAGTGGAGTTATGTACATGTATGAACGTTAACAAAGGCTTATGACAAGAATTCTAAAGCATTATGAATACTTTATAACGCTTTATAAATGTGTTAATAGTGCAGTTATAAACACCGGATTTATGTGAAGTGTTACCAAAATCTTTATAACATATTTATAATGCTCTGGAATATTTGTCATAAGCCTCTGTTAATGTACATTGATGGTAATAATCACAGTCATGAAGTGTCATAAAGCTTTGTAACACAAAGTGACATGTTGCATTATAATATGAACTTTTAGATTCTTTGGAATTTTTAGATATTCCTCATTAAACAGAATGATTTTACATTACGTAAAATCTGTAAGGCGTATTTATAATCCTTTAATAGTCATCATGCAATAAAATTAAATGTTATTAGCTTTCATAAACAGTTATAAGTGCATATAAAATTATTTTCAGAAGCAGAGGATATAGTTCAACACAAACTTTCTAAAGCTTTATGATACTGGTCTTTACCATAAGTTAATAAACGATTCAAATTTATGCTTTATAATGCACTATGTCACATTTTGTTATAAAGCCTTATGGCAGATTCTTTGTGACACTTTCTAAGTGTGGTTATAAACATTTGAATACATGAACAAAGGCTTATGACAAATGTTTTTAATATATTTCTATATAGGACAGGATTTTCACTCACTAAAAAAGTGTCCTTAAAAGTACAGAGGCAGTTTCATTTTCTTTCAGCAGGAGGCCTGTTGGCAGCAGGGTGAGAAGTGGAGTGGACGTCTGGACTGAGACAGCTAGACAAAGCTTACTGAGACACCCTCTTAAACCCTGAACTGTGTCAGACTGCACTGACCCTTAGCCAAGACACTTCTTTAGACCGTTCCTGCATAAGCACCATCGTTTTTTTGTGGAAAGATTTCCACTCTTGGGCAATTACAGGCCCAGGTTCTGACAGTAAGAGGGTGTTTTTGGCTGGTCAGAGACAGGACAGCAGACATACCTCTCACCTTGGAGAACAAAGAACACAGCAACATTGCACTCGCGCTTTGATGTGTGGCTTTTGATTAGAGACCGGAGCCTTAACACTGGATAATTAGTATGAATCTGCAGTAATATCCTTATCTGAAAGGTTTTAGCAGGTCGACTGGATAAAGTGAAGGTCTTGAAGAACAAGACATGAGAATAACATGAAAAAAAACTAGATTGTACTGATAATAATGCAGGAATCACTACACGGTTCAGTGATGCACTTTTTTTTAATACGTTCAATTGTTAGTTTTGAACGTGTACAGATATACAGAAAGTGGTTGAAAGCAGACACTTAAATACCTAAATTAAGTATTACTTATTCTACTTAAAAAAAAAACGGTACTTCCGGTCCTTAAATCTGTTCTCTCTTGTCCAGCCGTTACATTATTGAAAACAACACACACCTCTAACTGCTTCACATTCATAATAATGCATGATATACAATACGTTATTTTCTCGATGTTTTTATAAACTGCGTTCTGTAATTTTTAAAGAAACTAGAAGTCTGTCACTCAGCATTTCTTTTAACAATTTAGCTTTCAATAAACGCATTTATGAATCAAAGCTTATTTTTTTATAGTGTGTTTGTAACCATTTAATAAAAGCAATAAAGTACTCAAGGTTGTGCATATGGTGAATAAATCATGTTAAAAATGGTAACTGTAATCCACTACTTGTCATGCCCAACATCTCTTTCCTGTGATTTATTCACAATAATGCGGAGCCTCTCTGTGGAACGAGAGCATGATGGGCGGAGTCTGGATTGGATTCTTAATGTGGATTCTGCTGTTCAACAGTAAAAAAGGCCGGAAGCGGGGACATTTTCTACCATCTAAAAAAGTACGCAAAAACATTGTGGGAAAAAAACTTAAACTTTGCAAGTGTTACAGCAAATTGATGTAGGTTTTCAGTTCGCCGGAAACGACTGTTTGCTTTGTTTGCACACAAATATTGTCAGTTGTTTTCATTATATATTTTGTTTTTTTGTTCTCTATTGTACTGAAATTTTTTATCTTTATTTTTTGTTACATGCATATCTCTACTTATTTACTTATGTCCTTTTAGTTTTTGTATTGCTATTTTAAGTTTGTTTCTTGATCTTGTGCAATATGGAACAGCTGCTGGTTGCCCTAAATTGCCCTTTGGGATAAATAAGTATCTATGTATGTAAAAAAGTATGTAATGCAAGTATGTATGTAAGGAAAAAAGAATCAATCGATCTATCTGTTTGTCTGTCTATCCAATATAAAGTAATATATGAACTAATACAATAATGATCTGCAGAATCTGTACACATGCATCTGTTTAAAAAAAATTAGGCAGTACTCTGAACTTACCACAGATGTAAAAAAAAAAGCAAAAACAATTGTGACATTCAGGTCGCATGTCTGACTGCTATATAGAGAATACATAGAGGCTTGTTTTCTGCTGCTTTGTGATTCAGACAGCAAAAATGTTTGTAGAGAGCTTTGAATTGAAGCGAACATGTGCATGGCAACTGTGCACTTTAGACAGAAGCACTGGATTAATTACAAAAGTCAGATTTAAGCTGTACAAACATTTCCTAAGTGCTCCATTATACACTGGTGAAGGAATATAAGTTGTAAATTGCAGAGTATATTACATGCCATGTCTATAAAGTAAATAAATCTTATATAAATAATCGACATCATGTATATTCATGAAGCTTGCTACATACATTATGTCATCAGGCCCTCATTCAATGTTAATACTTTATTTTTAAGGGTTAAGTGGTCTTAATTTGTTTATACAGTGGCCCTGGAACTACTGGCCAATAACGATGAAGAGCATTCTGTTTCTGCTGTTCCTTATGTGCTCCCTACTCTGAATGTAATTTACTAGGATATAAAAGAATGCATTGGTAAATAGACTAAATATCTAATTCAATATTTAGTACCTTTATGTTTTAAAATAATAGTAATAAAATGCAAAGCCCTCACTGACTTATCATGATTTTTCCCACTTCCCGAGTACCTCCAGAAATTTGGCATCGTGAATCCCAATAATGTCCTTGGAAAAACCTTTTCTATGTTAAATTTTTAGTTTAGTTTGCCATTGCCATCGAACGCAACCCCAAGTAATTGTCCAAGTAATTCCTTATCATGTCCTTAAATTCCCGTAAGAAAGCAACTGCGTGGACACCGTAGTCCCAACTCACACTTTATTCATTACACATGTTCATTTCAGAATTTAAATTGCCACAAACTTCACTTTGTAATAAGATGTACATTTGAAATATATGAACTCCAAAGCCATGACTCATTCAAAATCTATAGCATTTCAACTTTCACGTTATCAATTTATCCACCGTAGTGCAGCACAGGTATTCCATCCATTATCTTCCACTTAATCCTCGCGGTGGGGTTCCCCATGCCTATCCAGGGGAGAACGTCTCGGGCACTAGACACCCAGGATAGGGTGCCAATCCATCACTGGGCACACACTTACAAAGCCACACACACATACAAGCATACACTATATAGGACAATTAAGAGCATTCAATTTATCTTGAATCCATGTTTTTGGAATGTGGTAGAAAACCGGAGAACCCAGAGGAAACCCACGCGGACACGGGGAGAACATGGAAACCCCACCCAAATTGGGAATCGAACCGGGAATCCCCAGCGCTGAGAGGCGAATGTGCTAACCACTAAGCCCCCATGCCATCCCATGCGTATTCCACTAGAAAATAAGGACCTGGCAATCATTGGTAGTCACATGTTTTTGCTGTTTTTTACTTGCTTTTGGGAGGCAGAATAATGGCTGGCCAAAAACTGGGTCTTGTCGGGTATTTCACAGTAAAAAAAAAATCCCTCTTTATTCTTGTCGAGACAGGCTAGATAGAAATGAATTCAACCTTATCCAGTGAAGTATTGAACAGTTGTTTTGATGCGCACCAAAAATTATGAAGCTATTGGAACAACAGCTGAAGCAGCTGAACAGGCTGACAACGAGTGATATATTCAAACTGTTCAACAAATACATTTCAACATTGAACATGAAATCTGATACAGGCCAAAATAAAACTGTCAAAAACATAACCATGATTGAACCCTTACAGGACCTATTTAGCAATATCGCTAGCAGGTATTTTAATAGAGACCACTAGCAAACATTATTTTGCCAAGTGAAAGCAGGCCTTCATAGCTGTTTTTATAGCAATGAATAATGCTGGCGCTGTATTGGTATGCGTTATAAAGAAAGCCTGTGCAGCGCTACGATTTGATGACGATGATATCAAAACGTTTCTTAGAAACCAATATCTATAAAGAAGTAGTATTTATTTGTAATTACTGGACTGTACTTTTACAGACATACAGAAGTACAACGTGTTTATTTGCCAGCACATCCGACCATATTGTGTTTTTTTTTTTTTTTGCTTTTTGTTTTCTGAATCGAGTCTATAAACTTTTAAACTGTCTCACACTACTCCTTTCACAAAACACTAAATCTTCATCTCTCTCAGCTGTTTCAATTTAGGCACTGGTCTGAAAATGGTTGCACATTCTAATACTTTAGAACTGCCTTCAGCAGGAATTACAATGCACCTTTACTGCTGCAGGGTGGCACGATGGCATAATGGTTAGCATGTTCCCCTCTGCTTGGGATTCAGGTTTTTACATGGGCGTTTACATGTTCCTCCTGTGTTCAGAAGGGTTTTCAGAAAGTTTTCACCTCCCACAGTCCACAAACATGGATTCTGCGTGAATTGAATGCTTTAAATTGCCCCTATATAGTGTGAGTGTAAGACTACCGATGGATTTGCGCTCTTTCCTTGGTGTATTTATCCTGTCGCCTAAAACGTTCTCCACTGGATGTTTTGGACCCACCCAAAAATATAAGATTAAGGTGAAGATAAGTACATGAGATTTGCTGATGCACTGATTTCTTGAAAAAAATAAAATAAAATTCCCATGCTTTGCTACAGTGGAGAACTTCAACTTCATAACAACTTAAAAATTCAAATGAATGTAGTATTATAGAATAAGGTTTGTGACAATTTAATTCTAAAATGAATATGTGGAATGAACATAGTGTAAGTTGTGACTACTGTGTCCATGCGGTTGCTTTCTTACGTGATTTTATCAGTATGTTTTTCAAGAACATGGAATGACCGAGGCAAGCTTCAACTTTGTAGGTACTTGAAGACCCAGTCTCTCCGAGATCTTGCATTCGATGGTGATAGTTAACGAACAATCAAAGGTACGAAAGTAAGAACTCATTCGTTTTTCCAAGGACATGGTAGGTAACCAAATTTCAGCCTTGAAGGTCTCAGGAAGACACTGGAGGAGTCTTGTGTCCAATGTTATTGAACGAACATCAAACGTTGGAAAGTTAGAAGTACTTAGTTGTTCCAGGAACAGGAATTTCAGCCATGAAGGTACTTCGGAAGTGTGAGAATTAGTGATAAGTGAGTGAGTTAGTGAGGACTTTGACATTTAATGGTATAGATTGGCTAACCATGTATTATTGACTAAAGAGTAATCAAAGTTATCAAACAATGTCTACCTTTAAACTGACTAACTAAATTACTTATCAGTGCATGCCCACCACCTTATACTTAAAACCCTAACTAAATTAGCCACTTTGTTTCCAAACCTGTATTAGGATAATTTTGTTTATATCCTCCTAGGACCTGGCGTCCACATGCGTGGACAAAAACGCATGTTATGCCAAGAGTTCGGGTCTTAGGAGGTTAAAT
>JAOUQT010060595.1:0-10535 GCA_025769995.1 Xyliphius kryptos | reverse complement strand
GAAACTGATTCACAATCAGTGTTGCACACTAACTGGACAGGTTGGTTTCACAGAAGTGTGGTTTACTTGAAGTTACAGTGTGTTGTTAAAGTGTTCCCTTTATTTTTTTGAGCAGTGTAAATACATTCCCTACTGCATGCCGTTTTGTAAGTATGCATCTAGAACACACAGCATGATCCCGCGATTCCACTAATCATGCAATTAAGCTGTGAAAAAAAAAAGTTTGGGAAGCAGAAAGTCGAAAGTAAAAAAAAAAGACACAACCACAAAATAAACATTTAAAAATATGATGCTCCACACCAAATAGCGTTAGAATTTTTAATTACTAGCAGAATTTTCATAGTGTTGTCGTGACCTCTGTAATACAGTGGATGCATTGTGTTGTAAGTTGTGTGGTTATTACATACTTGCTTACTTAAAAGCCTAAAATTTTACCGTTAATTAGTACTTACTTGATGAAAATTAGAACCTACGGTTTGTGATTTTGATGCAGCCTTGGTTTGCAGAGCTTGGTGTAAAATAACACAAAAGTTTCACTTTGTTTTAATTGAACACAGTTGGATTATATTGAAAGTTGTGCATAAATATATAAAAACACACTTTAATAAGTGATCAATCTGACGGAGTTGAGCTTAAGCAGAAAGGCTGGACTTTTGAGACATAATGCCACATTCACTTTGTTAAAATAAGTATATTTATAATAATTGGTCATTTTGCTGATGCTTTTATCCAAAGCGACTTACAGGTATCCCAACTTCATGGTTGGGGTCAGAACACAGTGTTAATACAGGGCCTTGGAGGGTTAAAGGCCTTGTTTAAGGACCCACAGTGGTAACTTCATTGGACCTGGAATTTAAACCCACAACGCTTTGATTGCTAGCCCAACACCCTAACCACTGATACAACCCCCTAAGGTTCTTACTCAAGGACCCACAGTGGTAACTTTATTGGACCTGGGATTTAAACCCACAACCTACTGATTGCTAGCCCAACACCCTGACCACTAATACAGCCCCCTAAGGTTCTTACTCAAGGACCCACAGTGGTAACTTTATTGGACCTGGGATTTAAACCCACAACCTAAAAATTAAAGAATTAAAGAATTTTACCACTATTTGATTTGGATCTTTAGAACATTTGTGTATGCGTATGTGTCCGAGTAAATGTGCTAAATGCACTGAAGCGGATATTAGCGTTGTGTTTGGGGTATACTTGCATTGTTGTGAGTGATGATATCCTAGTCAGACAGACTCCCACATGTCTGATCGTTAGCACTGATAGCTACACCTTTTGATGAAGTAAATAATGTGGACAGATGGCAGGCCGCCGATATGTGTGTTTGTCTCCGTGTGCGTGTGTGTGTTGGTGTGTGTGTGTGTGTGTGTGTGTGTGTGTGTGTGTGTGTGTGTGCATACATTTGGTTAACCAGCAGAGACGTGCGGACTGTTATCACTAGCACTAGAAGGAAAACAAACAAACAAATCTGACAAATCTTCTCATTTGTGAAGATCCGTCAAAAACAAATCACAGTCGCTGGGGGATGTGTCCGCCATCATGACACAGAAGCTTCCAACTTTGCAGTTTACAAAGTATCACAAAGTCTGCAGTGCACTACATGGATTTCAGGGTTAAATGTCCAACAATTATTATATTCTGTATGGCATTTACATCTACATTTGGTTACTTAGCAGATGCTTATATCCAAAGTGACTTGCAAGTATCGGAACCCAGGGTTAATACAGCACCCTGGAGCAAAGAGGGTTAGGGGTCTTGCTCAAGAAGCCACATTGGTGACTACAGTGGACCTGGGGTTAGAACCCACAACTTTCTGGTTGATAGTCCAGCGCCCTAACCACTGAGATATCACTGGGTCAAGCCACCCATTCAGGCGCTGGGCAGATACTCCCAGGACAGTGCGCCAATCTAACGCTTGGCACACTCACATTTGGTCATTTAAAAATTTGGTCATTTAGCGGATGCTTTTATCCAAAGCGACTTACAAGTATCCCTCTTAACATTTGAGGTCAGAACACAGGGGTACATACAGAATCCCTGGAGCAATGAGGGTTAAGGGTCTTGCTCAAGGATTCACATTGGTTACGTCAGTGGTCCTGGGATTTGAACCCACAACACTGGTGAAGTGAGAACACGTGCCCGGAGCGGTGGGCAGCCTTGTATACGGGGCCTGGGGAGCAATTAGGGTTAGGTGCCTTGCTCAAGGGCACTTCAGCCATAGTGCTTGATGGGGCTGGGAATCGAACCAGCGATCTTCAGGTTGTAAGGCTTGTTCCTTAACCACAAGCCAACAACTGCCCTATATTCAAGGGTTTCATTGAGCATTGAATAAATTCCAGCATTTAGCCATAAATGTAACTTTATGATTCTAAAATTGTGATTTTAAAGCAACAAGAGCTATTAACGTCTTGGTCGGGTGAGTTTGATGTGAAAATTCTAGACTGACCAACATACGGTAGAGTCTGGATCCCTTGTTTTAGGGTGAGAGTTGTCCATTCGGATGAACTAGAACAGATATCGTGATTCAGGCCCTCTTGTCCCACAGTATTAAACATCAAATGATTTTTTGAACAATTACCCACAAACACAGTGTGAAAGGTATTTTTTGCATGTTGGTCCCTCTTAAATGTTTCAGATAAGCAAACAAATTAGTCAAAGACAACACAAGTTCACACAAAATGATTTTTGTTTTTTTTTAATGAAGGTTATAATTATTAATGGAAAAAAATCCAAACTTACGTAGACCTTTGTGAAAAAATGGTTTGCCCCCCAGTTAAAACTTAACTTCATTATCCACACCCAGACCTCATATATGCTCTCACATCATATACTCTCATACCTGTTCTCAATCAAGAAATCACTGAAATAGGACCTTCCTGACTTACATTCTTACACCACAACTCGTTCACTGCGCTCTAATGATGAATATCACCTGCTGATTCCAACTCACCGAGAAGCTAATTCTCACTCCATTTCATTCACTGCTAAATAGTTGAACAACCTTCCCAACACCATCCGTAAGGCTGAATCTCTCAGCTTTTTTTAGGAAACTTCTCTAAACACACCTCTTTCACACTGACTTTGTGATGTTATAAAAATTCTATAGGTGTAATAAT
Source organism: Xyliphius kryptos (assembly GCA_025769995.1). Lineage (NCBI taxonomy): Eukaryota > Metazoa > Chordata > Actinopteri > Siluriformes > Aspredinidae > Xyliphius > Xyliphius kryptos. Next base: position 7,404 of record JAOUQT010060595.1, on the reverse strand, counting down.
TAAATGATCCGTTACATTCCATCCATCCGTTCATTATCTTCTGCTTATTCCTCTACTAGAGTCGCGGTGGGGTTCCCCATGCCCATCCAGAGGAGAACATCTTGGGCGCTGGGTAGATACACCCAGGACGGCGCAAATCCATCGCTGGGCACAAACTCACTCACACATCTACACACAAACACACACTGTACGGGGTATTTAGAGCAATCCATGGTTTTGGACTGTGGGAGAAAACCGAAGAAGCCGGAGAAAATCCTTGTGGACACGGGGAAACATGGAAACTCTACGTAGATTGGGATTTGAACCGGAAATCCCGCTGAGAGGCGAACGTGCTGAGCACTAAACCACCGTGCCACTGTTCCGTTACATTTGCCCATAAAATATAAGCATACTTACAAATAGTGAACAACTTAAAATGTAAAAGTCATTTGTTTTTTGTAAACAAAAAAATTCCAATGACTGTATGCTACCCAACTAGTATACTGGTAAGGTAGTAAACCTACCCGTCAATGGTCTGAAAAAACTTGTGGGTATGAAATTATAAAAATGGTCATGAAATCAGTCTTTGGTTGTGTAATTAACCAGATTGGATGTAAAATGCATGGATTGGATGACAGTGTTGTTTGCTATAAAATTAAAGGAGTAGTCCGGAGTGTATGATGCATGAAGGCACAAAGGAAAAGTACAGCAAAGAATATTTGAGCGAGAGCGAAGTAAGCACCTATATATTTTGCATACCCTTAAGCAAAACTAATCTGCAAGTGCTGTGTGAATCTTGCATTTTAATAGCGCGTTCAAATGTTGGCATTAAAATAACATTATAGAAGTCCAGTATTATTATTGAATGCTCAGTGCTGACATTCAACCTGCAGCTTGTGGTAAACCAATACACTTCATTTACACAAACATTAATATACAGTATCAGCCCTGAAATCCATTACTTTAGTTATTAATACCTACATAAAATATAGTATGGAAGGTGGAGCCAATAAATGTGACCCGAGTAACTAACTTACCTCTTGGGATTGTTCAAATATCAAAATCTCTTAAACAGATTTTAAAAGGACTGGAGAGCAATACATGAAATCTGTGTAGATGTAAATGTGTTTTTTTTTTATCTGAAAGAAAAGTTGTATTGAGTCTTCTATAAAAAAAAAGAAACTGATGGTGCCACTGCACAATGTTCTAAAAAATGTAATATTAAAAGTCAATTTTGAGTTCATCACACACCTGTCTCCAAGGTCCTCATGATGTGTATCAGTGAATTTGCTACATATGTGTTTTGAATCAAGTCAAATTTAACATAATTTTTACAGAACTTTGCTGACAGTAAAAAAGAAAAAAAATTGTGCTGATACCAGAATACTGAATTAAAATAATGTTTGAATACAGTTGGTTCATTATCAACTTCTCAACTCCTGCTAGTGTCTTTTACCAGAGAGGACTGTGTTACTGTTCTTTTTATAAATAATATATTATTATTGAGGGTAAAGAAAAATCTCCAGCAGCTGGAAATGTGTTTTAGTGTAATAATCTTTACTGTCATTGTATGGCAGTAATGGTATAAAGAAAGAAAAAAGAGAGTGGTGTTTGATGTATGAAATAAAGAGGATGATGAGAGAGATGAAAGCGAGAGGAAGATTGATGTAGAGTGGTAATGAGCTTTGATAATGTCTTTATGTTTGTGAGGAATAAACAGCGTAGAGAAAGCTTTGGAAGGTCAACAGCTCAGCCTCCGGCTGCTTTAAATTCATTTTTGATTCATATTTTCATTTCTGTTCTACGTTTGAGACAAATCACTCCATCCCCCTGTGTAGCATAGAAAAGCATAGCTCAGCAGAGGCGCCCTCTCCCAAAACTCCACCAAGCCGGTAATTCCTCATTTCTAATCCATTTCTTTTCTCAGAGAAGTGAGCAGGGTGAAATGCATCATTTACCTCATAAGAAAACAGCACTTCTGTGAAGAACGACAAGAGCAAAAGTGAAGGAGAGGACGGTAAGACGGTGATGAGAAGGTAAAAAGAACAGGAAGAAAAATACTAAACCAAGGTGGAGAATACAAGTGCAAGGACACTTAAGCCAAGTAAAATAGATAAGAAATAGGAAGCTCGGGTAAAGGGAGAAGACAAAAGGAAGTTAGAGATGACAAAATAAGAAGATGCTATGAGACTGGAGATGATAAGATAAAGAAAATAAAGATGTGGTTGATGAAACAAGACCAAGGTAAAGGAAATAAATCATTTGGAAATGATGAAAATATGATGTAGTGTGAGGAGGAGGGGATAATCATAAGGTAGAGTGAAGATTCCTCATCATGGCACAACCATACAATACCACTGTGTTTCAAATAAACGTGTGTTTTTATGAGAAGATCCTTTCTGTTTTCACACATTTGGCCTTTTGATTAAAGTTAATCATGGTATTGGGCGGCACAGTGGCTTAGTGGTTAGCACATTCGCCTCTCTGCTGGGAGTTCCTGGTTCGAATCCCGATCTGGGTGGAGTTTCCCTGTTCTCCCCGTGTCTGCGTTCTCCGGTTTCCTCCCACATTCCAAAAACATGGATTCCAGGTAATTTGACTGCTCTAAATTGCCCTGTATAGCATGTGGATGTGCAAGTGAGTGTGTTCCAGCGATGGATTGGCGCCCTGTCCTGGGTGTTTATGCCCAGCGCACAAGATGTTCTCCCCTGGATGGGCATGGGGAACCCCACCGCGACCCTAGAGGAATGAGCAGAAGATAATGGATGAATGAATGAATAATCATGGTATTTTCAAAACATTTGTGGCTTTTTCCATTAAACTCCAGTCAGGCTTATTTTGATTGACTTAAATTTACAGACAAATATGAAGGAAGATTTAAAAGATTTAAAAAAAACACGGGGGGCACCATGTTCTTTCCATGTCCACGTAGGTTTCCTCTGGGTTCTCCAGGTTCCTCCCACAGTCTAAAGAACCCAACGTGGATTCAAGATGAATTGAATGCTCTAAATTGCCCCATATAGTGTGTGTGTGTCTGTTATTGTGCCCAGCAATAAGTTGGCGCCCTGTCCTGGATGTGTCTGCCCAGCGCCTGAGGCTTGTAGCGAATTTAGTGGAAGAGAATGAGTAAATGAAAATCATAGAAGACACATGGTGGGCAAACACACCTGATAATATTAACAGGACAAAAAGCAATTTAACAATTGTTAACTGCTTAAAAAAGATTAATAAAACAAAGACGCAGAGCAGACAATGACAAAAATAAAACTAAAAGTCCAAATAATGATGCAGCTACTTCACTCGTTCCATCAATCATCAAAGTCACTTTGATCCTGAGTAAAGATTAAAGTCCTCTGAGGTCATAGCTGTAGCAATCTGGCAGTCTTGTGGATAAGGAGCTTGTGATGCTTCAAAAACCAGGTAAGAAAAGCAGGTTGTGAAGTTTGGACACTATAAGTGAGTAGCAGGCAGAAATCAGCAGCGTACCTTTATGCATTTTATGTCTTAGCACATATGCTAAGCACATATGACACCAGTCTTGTAAATATATTTTTAAATAAAAATGAGTTTATTTTCCTTAACGCGGAAACAATTCTTTATAACAACTTATTTGAAGGTGACTGCTGCAGACAGTTAGCATAGCTGCATGTGTAATTAGCCATTAGGTGTATTTAAGCTTTGGAACACACGCACACACAAACAAAGTGTACATAAGGCACAGTGCTGAATAAAGTTTAGTGATAAGGACTTTCATGAATTATTCAGTTATCATTTCAGTGTTTCAGCCTTTACTCTCTTTATCTATCTTCTCCATCTGGTACAGAAAACAAAACACATGCTAACACCCCCTAACAGCATCCAAAGCACCCCACCTTAAAACACAATCATATTCATCATTTTAATAAATTAATATTTACGAAAGTTCTTACCCCAGCTGACGCGAATAATAATGGTTTATTCTGTCTGTCACAAGCTGTTCACTATACTTTAGCGTATAAAATTAAGCACATACAGACCCCGGTGGAAAAGTTGGAACATTTTGTGAAATGGAGTAAAATATTTTTCAATCGTTATTTAACTGATGATTGTGTAATGAAAAGGTTTTCAATGTTACTGACTAAATTAATAAGATAATGTGTAAAAGACTTTCAACACAAATTGGGACCGAGGTATGATTGCTACTGTGTTACATCACCTTTTCCACTTTTAATGGGATTAGCAGAACTTTAATTTTCCAGTGAAGTTTTTGCCCGTTTTTCTTAAAAGAAGGTGCTTGAATGTCTGTAGTCAATGTTGTTGGTGTCGTCACAGATATACAGCTGAATCAGAACTGGAAATTAAAGGTTGCAAACAATTACACACCTACTGTAACAAGTGCAGAATGAGGTCTGGAATAGTCCTGCTGTAATAACCATGACCTTCCTGAGAAGATGCAGAATTTTCAAATACCCCAGCAAATACTCACCTTACTAAAGGTGTAAGTATGAATCAAGTAATTGATTATATAGCCGGTGATTCGATGTATCCATTTTTTTTTCGTCTGAAAAACCATCAATTAAAGTATTTATTTTATTTATTTTCCGCCTATTTTTAACATGCACTCCCAGGTACACATAATATCTTCTCCACAGCTATGGGTGGCGCTACCTCATTATTGTTTTCCAACTTCCCTTATATTTAACAAGAAAAAGAAGAAAGTGAAGCGTTACACACTGAAAATACAGAATCACCTTTTTTTTTTTTTAACACTTACGTATCATTTTTTAACATCTTGCATCATGTATCAAACTAATTTGAGATGCGATTTTCATAAAAAAGATTCTATTTTTCCCAACATCAACTCTGTTTGCAAAATTCTGCTTCTTTTAAAAATGGCAGGCACATTTTGTTTTATATATCTTTATATACCTGTTGTTTCCGCTTTGGCATCCCTGGCACTACTCTGCACTAGTGCACTTCCTCGCAGGATTCCACAGCACAGACGTGACAGTTGTATAGTTTGATTTACTTATTTTTTATTTCAGGCCCACACAGAGTCCTGATGTCAGCCTAATTTCTGAAGAAATGAAACATTAATTGCAAACCAAATCTTTATACTTAACAACAGCTGCCTTTTAAATGTGAAGACCGTTCAATAAAGGTCCAAAGAAGACCACCAGCTTTCAGAAATCTGAAAAAAAAAACAGTGTTGGTTTCACATTTGACATATTGTCATGTCTAAATGTTCATTTACTTCTATCGATCCAGCTCTATGATTACACTTAACTCTGTCTTAAAGGTGGAACAGCATTGACCCCGATTCTGCTGTCTTACCTTTTACACAGAACAGCAGAGTGGAATGAAGGTGCACTATCAAAACCTTGAACAAGCTCTTTGAAAGGACAACATCTCTCCTTAGAAATACATTTCTTTGTCTACATTCCAACATAAAATTCAGAAAATTTGTAAAAACATTTACTAAAAAGTAGAGAAATAGTGTTTTTCATAAAAGCATGATTGTAGGAATTCCAAATACAGTTGTTTAGATGTTGGACATTACAGTAGATTTCTGCACATAGTGTGGATCAGTCTACAAACAAATTGACGTGGGACACTTGCAGTTTGTCCCACGTAATGCAGTACCTACTGTATTTTAAAATTTCACATAAACCATCATTTCATGATGAAAAATATTAAATAATAAAACATTCCAACAATTTTAGGAATGGATGTTTGAGACACAATATTTAAAATGGGACAAAGGCCTGTTTAACAAGTGACCTTTTAAATAATAAATAATATTTAAATGTTTGAGAATTAAATATATACTAGCTGTCACAGTTTTACTTACATCCATTTGTCAGAAATGTATGGTTAGGTACCTTGGTTTATATGCACCGTGCCATTAAAATTATATAAAAAAATGGGTTTTCAGAATTAAGAGGTCTGTTTTAATACTTTCTACCATACGGTTTATATTAACTTTGTGGTCAACTACCTTTTGGCACATGGAATCCAATGTCTGTTTTCATAGGAACTGGTTAAAATGTGTTGTTATCTTTTTTCAACATCTTTTGGTAAAATGAATCACTAATTTCATCTTTACATAACATATTTTAGGAAGAATTATTTGATGATTCAGCAGTGTTGTGTGACGTGTGATGTTTCAAAGTATTTATCATGTCCATGTGGTTCAGTCTCTTATGGTTTATATAATTTAAATAGCTTACCATACAAACTGGTCGACTAATGAACAGATTAACAGATTAAAACATTTCAAATGTATATCCATCCATTCATTATCTTCTGTTTATTCCTCTACTAGGGTCACGGTGAGGTTCTCCATGCCCATCCAGAGAAGAACATCTCGGGCGCTGGGCAGATATACCCAGGACAAACACACACTATACGGGGCAATTTAGAGCATTCAATTTACCTTGAATCCATGTTTGTGGCCTGTGGGAGGAAACTGGAAAACCCGCAGAAAACCTACGCAGACATGGGGAGGACATGGAAACACCACACAGATCGGGATTCGAACCGGAAACCCCCAGCGCTGAGAGCGAACGTGCTAACCACTAAGCCACCGTGCCATATATGATTCCACTAATACCGAAATTGATTTTATTACATTGTAAAACGAATTTGAAACTAGATGTGGTAATATTGCTTAATCTCAATCTGATGGTTAGCATTTCAATGAATAAATAACAATCTGTTTGTAGTCTTATCTATTTTATAATGTGTAAATCTTTTCAAATACTGTTACAAAGAACGCAGAAAAACCTGGCAACAATTCAAATATGCTTGTAAACAGCAAATAATGAGGTCAATTAATAACATTTTGTTTTTTACTAATCTCTTCAAACCCTGCTCATTCTAAACAAATTCTTTAGACTAAAGATGCATCAATTTATTTTGATATCAGAGGCGATTATTCAGGTAAAGCAATCCAATAGTTTAATAGCCAGAAGACACCTTGCGATCCACACCAAAGAGAGCTGCAGAGACCGAAGGATTGGAAGATTGTAGAAAGAGATTAATGACATGAAGGTGTATAAAAGTGACTTTTAGTGCTGAAACAGAAGAAAAGATGGAATCAGAGTGGAGTCGAAACCCTCAACCTCAGGGCACAACCTCATTCAAAGGGTATGGAGGGGTGGTGATGAACAGGGGGATTTGGGAAGCAGAAAAATTGTGGCATGAAATGGAAATAGAAAAAAGAAATACAAGAAAGAAAGACAAAAAAGTAACAAACTATACACAGGGGTTGGACAATGAAACTGAAACACCTTTCATTTTAGTGTTGGAGGTTCCATGGCTAAATTGGCCAAATTGCTGCCTGGCCGCTCAAGGAGGATGAGTCTCCCACTGAGCCTTGGTCCTCCCAAGGTTTGTTCCTAAATTTTTTTTTTTTTTTAAATAGGACTGGTACCTGACTAACCA
>JAOUQT010060576.1:0-10536 GCA_025769995.1 Xyliphius kryptos | reverse complement strand
ACCTGTTGTCTGTTCCAGTTGCACAACAGCAAGAGAAATGGATACACAATCAGTGTTGCACACTAACTGGACAAGTGTGGTTATTTTTTGAGCAGTGTAGAAGTACAAAGTCCATCTATATGGTAAGTAGAGGAAAGATGGGGGCGTGTCCAAACTTTAGACTGGTACTGTATAGGTCTGATACACAGTGCTATGCACATGTTGGCATAGTTTGGGTAAAATTTCTATTAACTATGAGTCATTGCCGAGCGGCAAAGTGGTATATATGTGCGGTTGGCATGTTTGACTCTCAGCGCTGGGGGGTTCCAGGTTCAAATCTCAATCTGGGTGGAGTTTCCATGTTCTCTCTATGGGGTTTCTTCGGTTTCCTCCCAAAAACATGGATTCAAGGTAAGTGGGCTACTCAAAATTGCCCCCATATAAGACATTCTCCACTGGATGGGTATGAGGAGCCCCCCTGCGAACCTAATGGAGGATTAGGTCGAAGATACTAAATGAATGAAGAAATGTTTTCACTCCCTACAGGTAACAGACATCTTTGTTTTTAAAAGTAGTCTCACTGTGGATCTATTTAAGCTTAATAAAGTTTGTTAAGTTTATTTCAAGTCTAAACCCGGTCCTGCACCAGCAGAGACCACTGCAATGATTTAATTCTTTGTATTCCTTGTATTTTGTATACAATCTTTGTATTTAAATATTGTATTTAAAAAGACAAGTTTAGGAACTTGGTGTCTGTGACTGAACCCTGCTGTCTCTCAGAGGAACAGAAAAGCATTTAGAAGCTGTCTGAATAGTTCCCACCTGTTGGAGTATTTCATGAGTTCAGCACTCAGCTCCTCCTGAATACCAGTTTTCTTCTTTTTGATGAACATGGGCGGCAGGGCCACATGTCTGCGGTGCGCCTGCAGAACCAGGCAGGAATAAGGAGCGGCCAGCAGCCGACAGGCGGCCGCGAAGTCCGGGATTACACAGGGAGCCGCGGCTGCAGCGCCGCTGTCCGCCCGCTGAGTCTCCGACGGCTGGGTCTCCGCCGGGCTCTTTGTACAGGATACAGCGTGTTCCCCATCTGACTTCAACTTCGCCATGTTGTTAAAACTCTGCCCCTGTCGGAAACACGTGGGTTTGCTTGCGTACAAAAAAGAGCGTCGTGATAGTGAGCGACAACGACTCTATCGCCATCTAGTGGTACGGAAGAGTACAAGTCAACACGCAACTCGAAAACGGCGGAATATATGATGTTCAAAACGTAAGCTGGTCTCAAATTTTACTGTATTAATATTTATTAATCATTATCTTACGCTTAATCAAATATTAGAGTCGCGGGGAACCCATGGTAACACGCACATTGTGTTGCCATGGGTAACAAACATGCGCACACACACACACACACACACTATTCACACAAACATACACTTACTCACACACACTTAGTCACACAAACACATACTTACTCACTCAAACACACACCTACTCACTCACACAAACACTCTTACCCAAACACACACACTAACTCACTCAAACTCATTCACACACTCACTCCCACAAACACACACTCTTACTCACACAAACACACACTCACTCACTCACTTACTCACACAAACACTCTTACACAAACACACACACTCTTACTCACGCAAACACACTTACTCACTCAAACACACACCTATTCACACACAAACACACACACTCACTCACTCACACAAACACTCTTACACAAACACACTTACTAACTCAAACACACACCTATTCACACTCACTCCCACAAACACACACACTTACTCACACAAACACACTCACACAAGCACACGCTCTACTCACACAAACACACACTCACTCACACACAGACACTCCGCTTGGGTTTCTTCCTGGGTTCTTTGGTTCCCTCCTACAGTCCAAAAAACATGGATTCAAGGTAAATTGGCTGCTCTATATTGCCCCTGTATGTATGTATGTATGTGTGTGTGTGTGTGTGTGTGTGTGTGTGCGCGCCCAGCAATGGATTGGTACCCCGTACTGGGTGTATCTGCCCAGTGCCCGAGATGTTCCCCCCTGGAAGGGCATGGGGAACCCCACCGCGACCCTCATTAAGGAACAAGGAAGATGGTGAATGGATGGATGTAGATTTTAATGACGTGAACACAGAGGCAGCTTTCTTCAGAATAAAACCCAGCTTTTGTCTGTGTGGCCTCAACAAATTCAACTCTCAAAAAACCCCAACAACGAGACATTTCATTCTTTTTATTGAATTTTCATATGAAGCCTCTATATAAAAATATTGTGAATCAATAAATTGTTATTCTCTTGTACAGGCATTTTTTACATTGTGCATTTCATACGTTTGAGGTCCGAGCATTTAATGCCAATTTCAGAATCAACATTCCCAAACCCCTTGATCGGCTATAATGGGGAGAGGCTGTAGGAATACATGGATAACATGAGATCGAGTGAAGTGCATGCGAATTCTGTGCTGACTGATATGAGAAGCTGTGCTTATTATGGGCATCTTATCCTCCAAACTCTCCTGAGGCATCAGGAACTTACCGCTGATTCAATCCCCATCAGCACTGATGTCTTTTTGACAAAACGCAAAGCACAAGTGTCCTGAAGCCATGTCAGCGCCCCTCCGGAGTCCCGCCGGTTGTGTGAAGTCACTAAACTGATGGTCACGGTGATGCGCTCTGTCCATCGTAGGCGATTTGTGGGATGCCATTGCTGGAGTTATCCAGTACCTCCTGCTGCTTTAAAAAAATAACAACGTGAGGAAACAGTCTCATTATACAGTTGTGAGTAAAAGTATGTGAACCCTTTGGGATTACTTGGATTTAAATTGGTCATTGAATGTGTTCTGATCTTCATCTGAGTCACAATAGACAAACACAGTCTGCAAGAACTAAAACCACATGGTTTGCATGGTTTTATTGAACACAACATGTAAATATTCACAGTGCAGGGTGGAAAAAGTATGTGAGCCCTTGGATTTAATAACTGGTTGACCCTCCTTTGGCAGCGATCAACTCAACCAAACGTTTCCTGTAGTTGATGATGAGACCTTCACAACGATCTGGAGGAATTTTGGATCATTCCTCTTCGTGAAACTCTTTCCGTTCAGCAATAATCTTGGGATATCTGGTGTGAATCGCTCTCTTAAGGTCATGGCACAGCATCTCAGTTGGGTTGAGGTCAGGACTCTGACTGGGCCACTCCAGAAGGTGCTTTTTCCAAACGGATTCACATCAAACAATGCTTCTTAAGAACAGCAAACTCAAAACTGGTGTTCATTCATTCATCATCTTCTGCTTATTCCTATATGAGGGTCGTGAGGGGGTTCCCCATGCCAAGGAGAGAACGTCTGGGGTGCTGGGCAGATACACCCAGGACAGGGCGCCAATCCGTCGCTGGGTACACACTAACGCACAGTCACACACATACACACAATTTAGAGCATTTAAATTCATGTTTTTGGAATGTGGGAGGAAACCGGAGAACTCGGAGGAAACCCACGCAGACACGGGGAGGACATGGAAACTCCACCCAGATCGTGATTCAAACCAGGAATCCAGAGCACTGAGAGGAGAACATGCTAACCACTAAGCCACTGCCACCATCCTGTTTGAAACATAAAGATAATTTTAAGAATGAAAAAGTGTGTATTTTTATATAAATTCAGTTGTAAAAAAAAAAATCAGAAGGAACTATTGGCCCATGGGCCGACTTTGCCAAAAGTTTGTACACCCCTGGTTTGAATGTTTCCGTGTGAAGCCTGTTGTTATTTCAGGATGTTTAATGTTCCAGGTTGTATCCTCATTAAGCTCAGGACTGTAATCTGATCTGTAACCAGGTCTCTGTTTAAACAGCCGCCACGTTTCAGATCCACGTACACAACGTGTGTTATCAGTGTGATCTGATCTCCTGTCAACACATTTAATATGAACTATGTACAGTTCCCACAGCTCCAGATCCACGGTTCCACTCACCATATAGATGTGTTCTGTAGTTCTACGTTGAACCTTTCCATGTTGTATTACGTTCAATTATCAAATATCACTGTTTCCTTTACGTTTGTACATCACACACACATTTTTACACGCACCCCACAATAAGTACGGTCTCGGTTCGATTCCATGACCATGGAGGGTAGCCAGCATCCAGCATCCAGCATCCAGCATCCATCCTGTTTAGAGTTTGCATGTTCTTTCCATGTCTACATTTCCTCCAGACCCTCCAGTTTCTGTGGGATGTTTGGATTTTATAAATCTGTGATTACAGCAGTAAACCAGCAGGTGAATGAACTGATGCATGTCATGCGTTTCCACCACGATATTAAAGTTAAATTAATAACAGACCCAAGTCCGTGCCTCTGACCCACATACCAATTGTACGCCCATTTTAAGGGTGCTGGGGTAATGATGGGAAATTAATTGACACGTGTGCAACAATCCACATGTGCATGACTAATTGCACTTGCCTTCTTGTCTCATTAAATCTTTATCTCATTCACAGATTTGCTGAACAAGGTCAGTTCCCGGCGTTTTCATTATGGTTATGGCTCCTCATTAGCATGGCAGACTCATTATCGAGTTCTGGGCATGGTTCACCTGATCCTCCTCCAGGTGAACAGAGCAATATTTGGAAATAAGGTCACCTTAACCTCTCATTCATTATAAGGAGCAAATGTTACACCTCACCAGCTGAGTTTCGACTCACAGCGTGCCTTTTTTTATTTTAATCATGTGTACGGATTATCGTCTCCACTCACGTCACAAAACGACGGCACGGTGGCTTAGTGGTCAGCACATTCGCCTCTCAGTGCTGGAGATTTCCGGTTCGAATCCCAATCTGGGTTCCCATGTCCTCCCTGTGTCCTCCGGGTTCCTCCCACAGTCCAAAAACATGGATTCAAGGTAAATTGAATGCTCTAAATTGCCCTGTATATTGTGTGTTTGTGTGTGAGGGAGTGAGTGTGTGCCCAGTAATGGATTGGCGCGGTGTCCTGCGACCCTCATAAAGTAATAAGCAGAAGATAATAGACGGATGAAGGTGAACCTCAACCCCAGGACCTGTTGGCTGGATGACAAGCGGCATGGTGGCTTAGTGGTCAGCACATTCGCCTCTCAATGCTGGGGGTTCCCAGTTAAAATCCCGATCTGCCTCTGGGGATTTTTCCATGTCCTCCCCGTGTCCTCCGGGTTCCTCCCACAGTCCAAAAACATGGATTCCAGGTAAATTTAATGCTCTAAATTGCCCTGTATAGAGTGTGCTTGTGTGTTAGTGTGTGCCCAGTGATGGATTGGCACCCTGTCCTGAGTGTATCTGCCCAGCGCCCGAGATGTTCTCCCCTGGATGGGCATGGGGAACCCCACTGCGACCCTAGTAGAGGAATAAATGGGAGGGCTGGATAGATCGATATATTAAACTAATACAGGCCGGTATGATGAGACAATACAGTGAACTATCAGATAGGAGATTGCATGAATCAGAACAAGCTGCAGACAAGTTAGAACACAGTAAGTATATTTTATTTTTCACATTTTATATGGTATCTTATACAAAACAGTGAATCCACTGTACATTAAAAAAAGAAAAATAATTAATTCTCATCTGATTTTGTACTCATCTTTTCTCTTAAAAAAAAGAGAGAGGCATGCATCAGATGTGCGCAGCATTCTCATTGCCATGGTAACCTACATTCAATTACCGCTCTCATCAAATTTGTGATGGCATTAGGAGGCACAATTTTGAAACACAAGTATTCAAAATTGGGATTTTCATTCAATGAAGATTCTCAGCTTCTTAATGTAATTGAATTTAAAATTTATTTTGCATGCATATGTATGTTTAAATGTTTGATTTTTGAAGGATATTTTTCCAAAATAAATTTGTTGGGTTTGAATTCCACAAATAGGGGTCACAATTTAATTACCATGACAAAATGTGGGTCCTGGACTGATACCAGTTAAGAAACCCTGATTTAATAGATGTAAATATACACATTTCCAAGATTAAACATTTGCCTGTAGAGGTTTTTTCTTTTTTTCTATAGTGAATAGATTAGACCTGCACAGTAAGCATAGAGGTATTACAGTTGATCTTATTGCACTTTATTTGACACTTTTTAGGGAGTATCTGTTCTATTTACAGAGCGTTGATCACAACTGCTTTAGTGTAAACATTGTGTGAATATAATACTGTTTCTGTATTTCAATAAAGGGCATTTTGTTAAATTTAAAATTGATTAAATGTAAAAAAAAAATATTTAGTTTTGAATCGAATAGTATCGGATCATATTTTGGGAAATTTTTAAGTATAGAAAATAGTTGAATTGTCGAATCATAGAATCAATAAAATAGAATTGATTTTGAATCATATCGTCATCATATCACCTCTGATTTACACCCCTAGTAGCTCAGTCTAGTAGGTTGGGTGTTGGGCTATCAATCTGAAGGCCATTAAATTTACCAATGTTGGCCCTTGTGCAAAGCTCCTAATTCTCATTGCTCTAGGTGATATTGTATAATGGTGGACCTTGTACTCTGACTCCAACCATCAGATTTGTACACTTATTAACCAAATTTTATAAATCAGCCTTTCTGCATCATCATGGCTCTTTTTTGTTTTATGTTATTTTTCCTAAGCAATTTTAGGAGAGGCGACACGGTGGCTTAGTGGTTAGCACGTTCACCTCTCAGTGCTGGGGATTTCCGGTTTGAATCCCAATTCTGGGTGGAGTTTGCATGTTCTCCCCGTGTCTGCGTGGGTTTTCTCCGGATTCTCCGGTTTCTTCCCACATCCCAAAAAACATGAAGGTAAATTGAGTGCTCTAAAGTGCCCTGTATAGTGTGTGTATGAGTGTGTGGCTGTGTATGTGAGTGTGTGCCCAGTGATGGACTGGCGCCCTGTCCTGGGTGTATCTGCCCAGCACCCGAGATGTTCTCTCCTCGATGGGCATGGGAACCACCCCACCGACCCTCATATAGGAATAAGCGGAAGATAATGAATGAATGAATTTTAGGAGAAGCCTTTGTGACAAAGTTGATCTCTAAATGAGACATAAGCGAGAAATCTAAATAAATCTCCTCAAACATTAAAGATCTACATTTGAACCATAAAATTATCCTCTGTGTCTGATTCACTATCAACACAATGTGCAGTAACACACCACTACCGTGTCAGTGTCACTGCAGTGCTAAACATTATCCATCACCCAAATTATACCTGCTCTGTGGTTGTCCTGATCATTGAAGTACACAGTAGAAAGGATTAATTCAGTATGTACAAAATTAGACAACATTCTTTGACTATAAAGTTCTTCTTCCTTTCTGAAAAAACATTTTAGAAACAATCAAATCAAAGCACATTAATGTAAATTATTGTTTCCACGAAATTTGAAACACCCAATCAGTCTTTCTGCCCTTAAATTCTTTGATTATTTTTTTATTGCACTTACAAAATTGTGAATTTTGTTTATTGTTGGATGTCATTTCATAATAATTCTACATTACAAAACAAATGATGAAACATTGGTAAATCTACTGTCTTTTTTTTCCTGTGCAAATTTTAATATGGACCAGTTAAGTGGAGTGCTCTTAGTTCATATCTGCTCTTTTTTAAGACAGCAGCAGATGTTCCCTTTCTGTTCTCCATGGGCTGCTGTTTGTGCTTTCTGTCACTAACAGCTGATCTCGCTGGAATCAAGGATCTGACAAAAACACCTTTTTTTTATGAACACACACTGATATAACTGCACAACATTAATGTCTGTGAAAATACAAATGATGTTCCATCAGTTCCAATTCATAAACTGATGATAAGCAGATGTTTTGTAAACTAATTCTTAAAACTGACAAACCAATGAAAACGATGTTGAATGTGTGAATGTCTACACAATTCGGTTTCAATGCTTAAAAACGTATATTTTATGTTTTAAAGAACTGCCAATACTAACTGATGTATTATACTTGTTGCATTTTTCTATTATTAAATGTTGAAATATACATAACATTGTAATGATAAGCATGTCTTATTACTTTATTTACTATATCTACACAAATTGAAGTTATTATTGATTAAATTAGGTAAATATGCTTTTATTGTATCTCATCTCTTTATCAAAGACTTAATCCTAGGGTCGAAAAGGAGGTTTCCCATGCCGATTCAGGGAGGAGCGTTTCGTGCACTGGGCACAAACTCAATCACACAGACAAATAATATATAGTGGCAATTTAGGTAAATATACCTCGTTAGATAGTGGCAATTTAAAGCAGCCACTAAATGAACACAGAGAGAACATGGAAACTGTTTGTCCTGTTTATTAAATCAAAACATTAACTACTCTGAAGAAATAAAAATACTTCCTTGGAAAAGATGTGGTCTTGTTTGCAGCAAATGTCTCTTGCATCAATGGTAACGTCACATATATGAAAGCCACCCAAGTCCTGCCTTTAATGCACTCTAATTTCTACAGATTCAGTTAATTACATGATATCATAAACTGTAAAGGTGAATTCCAAATTACTTTGCTTTGAGAAACATTTTTTAACTTCAGTTAAGTTCAATACAAAATGGACAATCAGTTTACAATCCACCTTCTGCAGCTTTCACTCTCCTGGAAAGTTCTTCAACATGATTTTAGATATGGTAGTAGAACTTATTGCCCAGTCATCAAAAAGCATTTTTTGAGGTCAGAAACTGATGTTGGATAAAATAGTTTGACCTAATATTCCTGTTCTGGTTTGGTGGGGTTGAGGATTATGGGTGGGGTTGAGGTCAGAGCTCTATGTAGGTCGGTCAAGTACTACCACACCAAACACCCTGTCTTGATGGACTTTACTTTCTTGCAACTGATAGAGTATATTTATACATAATATTAATGAGTATTGATGCACAGGTAACCATGTGTTTAAACATCAATATGGATGTAAAATGTAGATTACATTTTATGACCTTCCCTGTTGAGTTTCAAACTCAAATGTAGGACATCATTTTGCTGGTGGCTTTCAGATCTCCATGTGGGTTCATTTGCGTGGCTGCCCAGTCTTTAGCTCGTTTGCTTTGCAAATTAGAATGTCATCCTGCCTTGCTTTTCAACCTCTTGCAACCACCTTTCATTTAAATCCCAGTGAGCCGCCATGTAATATATACAGTATACTGGATTTTCAGCTTGTAGAGTCCACTTAATGCCGTAAACCAGATCAAGATTTGGTATTATATCTGTGTAATCTTTCACGACTAAATATTACTTTCTCTCTTCACTTTTTCACTCTGAGTCTCCTTTCCCAAAATGAATCAGGCCAGGTTTTATTTTAAGGCTCAAACTGGCGATGTACTCTCAGGAGGACCAGGTGCAATGTACTGCCCCAGTAGCTGTTGCTGTATGAGGAAGAAAGACTGTGCTGTAATATTAACAGCCTAAGCAATTTAGAATAGAATAATTACACATCCTACTTATGATCTGAAATTAGAGGAGCATAAGACATTGTATATAAAGACTGTGGTCTATCCATTTCTTTACATATTTACATGTTACTCCTTATTACCTTTTTTTGCTAATGATTAGGATACATTTGGATCAGACATGTACTTTTTCTTTTTAATGTATTTTCTCTATAAGTGGAGAAAAGGTTAAATAATCTGCCTAATAGTGTTAAAAAACAACTTTGGCAGAACTGCAGTACAACTAGTGCAACACACACTAACACACCACCACCACACCAGTGTCACTGCAACATAATAACTGCTCTGTAGTGGTCCTGCTGTCCTGCCCTTTAGAATAAAGTAATGTGAAGGCAATTAACAAAAAGGTAAAACAAACTAAAAGACTACAGTATGTAATTGTTTTTATTCTATTGTGAACCAGCTTCTTGGCTCTTTGAGTGTTGACATTTAATGGATTGTATTGTTGGTGAGCTGACATTCTATAACCCATCTTCAGGATGACCTAATCTAAAGCCACTGTTTGCTTATAAAGTTTGCATAGCTGTACACCTAACCCCTTATGCTCTAGTTAGCGATGGGTGTGGCAGAAATGGCATCTCCTGTACTGTTTAAAAATGAGCACATGTAATCCAGTCTTATAATACTCTTATGATATTTACTACATCTCCTGTTATCATGCCATGAGACCATTTAAATCCATTGCCAGATAATTGCATAGTTCATTATTATTATTATTATTATTATTATTATTATTAATAAAAAGCACACAGGGACTCATAATATCTCTTGTTAAAACAGCTGCTGGCATTATAGTTAGGGATAAAGTAAAAGTTTTGGTTACTTTGTGTGCTTAGTGCACTGCGCACCCCTGTCAAGGACTGCCCATCCAGGGGAGAACATATCGGGCGCATGGCAGATACACCCAGGACAGGGCGCCAATCTATCGCTGGGTACACACTTACTCACACATCCACACACACACATACACACATTATACAGGGTAATTTAGAGCATTCAATTTACCTTCATGTCTTTGGAATATGGAAGGAAACCGGAGAACCCGGAGGAAACCCACACAGACACAGGGAGAACATGCAAACTCCA
>JAOUQT010060567.1:0-10536 GCA_025769995.1 Xyliphius kryptos | reverse complement strand
TGTTGCTTTGTTTATTAAAATAATATAACTTTTGTTTGAAGCTCAAGTTTCACAACTTAAAATTGATATATAATAAGTTTTGCAAAGGATCGTAAAAGAAATATATCCCTATGCTAACTATAGTTGTATACAGTTGTATATCATCTACAACATTTAATAGGGGCCAAAGAGGCCAAATGAACATGAAACACCTTTTGTATAATAATATAATAATATGCCTTTGCATTTGTAGCATACGTGGGCCCTCCATCAAAAATGTTTGTGTTTTGTTATTCTAAAGGAAGAACACCCAACACCCAACGGAAAAGTTAGCTATGATAAATGTCTTTGTACTTAAAATGTTTAGAATGATTTGTAATGGCCTGTTTTAATTATATACATATTTATTCGTTGCTTTGTTTATTAAAATAATATTTGAAGTTTAAGTTTCTCTACTTAAGAATCATAACATAATTGATGTATAACATGTTTTGCAAAGAACTATAAAAAGAAAATAAACCCATATGCCAACTGTAATTATACACAATATCATCTATGGACTTATTGATCAGATATCAATGGGCATCTAAATTTGGCACGATTTAAGGCATGGATAAAATATATTTAGCACAATATTCATTAAACTTCACATATTCACCTACACATTTAATATTTTGTTTAACCAAATAGTCCAAATGAACATGAAACGCATTCTGTAGAATAATATACCTTTGTATTTGTAGCATACGTGGGCCCTCCCTTTGTTATTCTATAGGAAGAACACCCAAAGGAAAAGTTATTTATCATGAATGTGTATAAATATAATATATAATGAATGTGTTTAAAATAATCTCAAGTTCAAGCTTCACCACTTAAAAACATCATAATTGATATATAACATGATTCGATGTTTTGCAAAGGACCGCCAACTATAGTTCTGTATCTCTATGGCCCTCTTGATCAGATTTCATTTGGGCGTCTAGATAAATAATAAGAGATCAGATATCATTTGAGATTTCCTCAATAACTTATTAAAATATAAAAATTTATTCCTACAGACATTCTAACTTAAACAAAATGTGTGTTGTTTAACCTGTTTATGCTGTATATGCACTGACCAAATACATTATTATACTGTATGTGTGAATGAATTTGAAATAATATTAACACTTCGTTGCTTTGTCTTTAGTTTTAATAATTAGCATGTACTTGCTGTCATATTTTTGACAACTTGATGCAATGGCACACGTTTTCTTTCATGCAAAGC
Source organism: Xyliphius kryptos (assembly GCA_025769995.1). NCBI lineage: Eukaryota > Metazoa > Chordata > Actinopteri > Siluriformes > Aspredinidae > Xyliphius > Xyliphius kryptos. Next base: position 9,290 of record JAOUQT010060567.1, on the reverse strand, counting down.
TAGAATTTAATTCGATTTTGTATTGATGATGTGAGATTTGAGCCACACCTTAAAAACTTTTCCAGAACATTACAAAGATATTAATAGGTCAGATCTTTGTAACAGTCCATTCATGTCGGGAAAATTATTTCTTATGCTTTATGAAGCATCCGCTCATGATTAAAGTTTACTTATTCAATTCAATTATTGGCATTAGCATTGAAATAAGCACGGAACATTAAGAAAGAAAAAAGGTTCATTGATGGAATTACCTTATCATTTAACATTGTACATTTTGGTACTGACTTTTGCTGTTATATCTGTGCTGGCATTCAAACTTGTACACTTGCTTAATTGGAGTTAATGTTCTAAGAGCTTTAACCAACAGTTTTGTTTAGATCAAAGAAAGAAACCCCTGAATCCATTTAAAGTGCATTAAGGCTGATCAAATTATTTTATTTTAATAATTATTTTTTTTATGATAGGGGGCAGCACAGTGGCTTTGTTGTAAGGGCATCCAATTCTCATTTCTGGGAATCCAGGTTCGAATCCCGATCAGGGTGGTGTTGCCATGTTGTCCAAGTGTCCGAGTGGGGTTTCTTCTCGTTCTCTGGTTTCCTTCCACATAAATATTCCTTATAAACAAGTTTGGGTTTGCCCAGTGAGGTTAGCCCTTGTCCGGTTTGTATCTGTCAGCGCTTGAAATGTTCTCCCCAAATGGGCTTGGGGAACCCACCCGCAACCCTAATCCCTATAGTAAAGGATTAAGTGAGATGATTTATAATGAGAATAATGAGATGATTTAAACAAGTTGTGCGTTAGATTAATATGTAGGATTTGAAGTATTACATTGCAGTTGAAAATTATATCACTCACAATAACTATTTGTTTAAATATAAATGATATAATAATGTGTGCATACATTACTTTTATATACTCATGGATTACAAAAAAGGCCAAACTCAATGTAGAAAAATCTTATGTCAATTTCATTTATAATATTTGTATAAACTAATGCACTCCTGAGACAGTTGCGCCACCATTTTTTTGCTGTCCCACAACTTCTGTATGTTCAATATCATTTACCAAATACATTGTGTGTCATAACGTTTTTCTTTGTTAAAGCATATAAAGGGTGGCTTAGTGGTTAGCACATTTGCCTCTCAGCGCTGGGGATTCGAATCCCAAGCTGGGTGGAGTTTCCATGTTCTCCCCGTGTCTGCGTGGGTTTCCTCCCACATTCCAAAAACATGGATTCAAGGTAAATTGAATGCAAGGTAAATAAAATTCAAGGTAAATTGAATGCTCTATAGTGTGTGTGGATGTGTGTGTGGATGTGTGAGTGAGAGTGTACTCAGTAATGGATTGGCGCCCTGTCCTGGGTGTATCTGCCCAGCGCCCGAGTAGTTCTCCCCTGGATGGACAAGGGGAACCCCACCGCGACCCTCATAAAGGAATAAGTGGAATTAACTTAATGGCTGCAGCTTATGGGTCCAAATTCCAAAATTGTTTGTTTGGAGTTTGCGAGTCTGAAGAAAATTATTGTAGTCTGTGAAAGATTTCTGGTAGAAGTTTCAGGTAGAAGCCAAAACGCATTATAGCACCAATTATAGGCCAATCGGTGGGATTTTTGTTCTGGGAGAAGATGCACATCAGCGGCACCTACCCTCCAAGTTTGGTGCCTGTAGGATTTACGGTCTTGGTGGCCCAATGGGCTTTAATCCAAAGCAACTTACAAGTATCCCAATTTATTTGGGGTCAGAACACAGGGTTGATACAGAACCCTGGAGCAATGAGGGTTTAAGGTCTTGCTCAAGGGCCCACATTGGTAACTTCAGTGGACCTGGGATTTGAACCTACAACCTTCAGATTGATAGTCCAACATCCTAACCACTGACCTACCTCACCCTCATACACCCATAATAATGAAAAACTTGAAGCAGAATGATGAAATCCCATCATCATCAGTGAATCAGAGCATCATTTCTCCTGTCGTTCAGCAGACCTACAGCGCCTCTCTGTGTCCCGGAACGGAAACTCACGCTGTGATGTTGTTGATGGACATGCTTTTGGAGAGGTTGCTGCTGTTGAAGGGCATGATGCTGGTGTGCCTGCGGGGGGCCATCAGCACGGGATGCTGGTTCTCCGGAGACAGGATGGCCGACCAGGGTCTTTCCCGCGATGTGGAGGCTGAAGGGATAAACGTGTCTATGAGTCACAGATTAGGATGTAAAAGAAGAAACAAGCGGAGAGTAAATCTGTACTGTACGTTTGTTTCGCAGGGTGACTCCCGGCATGCTGGCGGTCTCAGGACCAGGAAGCTGGGACTGTATTAATAAAGATGAATGCATATGAACGGAACTTTGAACTTCAGCTCAGTTCGAGGCTTTAATTGAGATGAATGAACTGAAAGTACCTTCAACCTGCCGCATGACGGAACGGAGTCGAGGCAGCTCCGATGAACGATCACGCCGCAGCCTGAAATAAAGACAATCATCTATAAAACAACAGATTATGTTTGAGATGCAGGTCATTACTGCAGGGTGGTCTCTGTCTTTGTTTAAAGGTGCAGTGAAACTTCTAAACCTTTAAATGCCAAAGCCCTCACTGACTCGCTGACTCTTCACTAAGTTTCCCACTTCCCGAGTTCCTACAAGGCTGAAACTTGGCATCCCGATTACCCATCATGTCTTTGGAAAAACTACAGGAAGTACTTCTCACTTGTGTACCAGAGTTCTGAGCAGGAGCAAAAGAAGAGAAGAAGTGGAGGAGTTCAAGTATCTCAGGGTCTTGTTCACGCGTGATGGTAAGATGGAGCGGGAGATTGACAGGCGGATGGGCGCAGGGTCAACAGTGATGCGGACTCTGTACCGGTCTGTCCTGGTGAAGAAGGAGCTAAGCCACAAGGCGAAGCTTTCGATTTACCAGTCGGTCTACGTTCCTACCCTCACCTACGGTCATGAGCTTTGGGTGATGATCGAAAGAACGAGATGTGCTTAAAGACTCCCAAAACCTGAATTAGAATGACGATTGTGAGACAGACTCGCTCATCATCCAACATCCAGCTCTTCTGGATGAAAAGACAAGATGTTCCACAGACACTCCACAATGTTGTGGAAAGACCTCCAGCATATGGAGTACCAGCTTTAGACCTAACCCTAGGTGTCATAAAGCTGAAGTGGAAATGAGTTAGTGTCACAAAATCATTTGGCTCTGGACCTGAACATCTGGACCGCTGGACATCTGGACTTTTGATCTGTGAGGAGATTTCTGCAGAAACAATCGAACCTGCTGCAGGTTGATCTGAAATCTTTAAGACAGATGAATAAACTCCTCTGTGATTTGAACTGTAACCTTCGGCCAGAGAGAACACCGCTGCACGGCGGCGGACCGTCTGTCTCTGAAGCGGATTTCTCGCCGTATAGGAGCATGAGGAAGTGAAAACGGATACCAGAGAGGTTTCCTGTGCAGCAATGAACTTGTGAAATGACACAATGATAAAGATAAAGGAATACGATTGGCTGGTTCACGGGCTGAAATTCTCCAGGTGACCGATGCAGCCGCGTTCAGAAGTGATCTTAATAAAATAATTAATCCAGCTGGATGGATAAAATCGGGACCTACGGCAAAAATAAAACCCAGTCCAGTAGTGCGTCATAAAACATCTCCATACGGAGCAGTTGTCATGACGTTCATCTCGGAGTTAAAAGCTTTCTTACAGTCCTTTCCTGGACCCACGAGTATTACTACAGTTTGGACATGTGGACAATGTTGTGGTGATCCTGGTACTGGCTTCTCCTCCTTAGCCTCCTCTGTTGTCTCCGGACTGTCCTTTCAGGCCCCTATGCTTGTGTCCCCAGGTGCTGCAGTCAGTAGCCAAGTATTTCAGTCTTACTAGGGGCCTTTCAGGCCCCTATGCTTGATGTTACACCTCTTGAGCACTGTTTTCAGCTGGTCTTCATAACGCTTCTTTGGCCTCCAACAGGGTCTAGCTGGCCATACAGTACTTTGCGAGCCATAGGTCACTACAGAAATCCCAGGAAGTTAGCGCGTGATGTCACTGGTGGAATACAGTGAATAACGGCGCTATGAAACGGCGGGGTCACTGAGAATGTTCGTCAAATTCAGGAAATATTTTTCAAACAGTTGAAGAGGCTGAATCTTCAGTGACTGTAGGGGGTGCTGTTTTCAATAAAAACATTCAGCCTTTTAGATTTTAGTCAGAGGCAGAAGAGACCACCAGAGGGTAGCAGAGCACAACCTGAGCCCGTCATCAGAACTGGGCATTCTGATTGGTGAGAAGCGGGCTCTTAAACACCTCTCGTTAACTTTATGCGGCGGCCTTTATGTTTGCAACCTTCACAGCGAGAAAGCCTTGTGACAGGAGCGGGACTTTTGGCGAGATCCATCGGCCGAAAGCGGCAGTTTGAGTGTTAATACTGTCTGTAATAACTCTCGTTCCTATCCCAGCCGTTGTGTGAGTCCCGCTTTCCCCAGCACATAGTTGTGTTAGTCGTCTGGCACGAAGAGAGCGCTACAAATAACGCTTCTGTAAACGTTGACCAATTTTGTCCACATTTTTTGGATAATTTGTCGTCTTTGGGTCATTTGTGCGTGGGGGCGCCACTGTACACTGAATAACTGCAAACCTAAACCACACCCCTTTTTGAATTTTGCAAATTCAGTTCATCTGCTTTAACTTCTTGGCTTGTTCTACACTATCAACGTCAAGTATGATGTATATACAAATTCAGAAGACCGTGGGGCGGGGCTAAATTCTATTCTGTTGTCTCCGGACTGTCCTTTCAGTCTCCCGTGCTTGTGTCCCCAGGTGCTGCAGTCAGTAGCCAAGTATTTCAGTCTTACTATGCTTGATGTTACACCTCTTAAGCACTGTTCTCAGCTGGTCTTTATAACGCTTCTTTGGCCGCCAACAGGGTCTAGTTGGCCATACAGGACTTTGCGAGGCAGTCAATGCTCCGGCCATTGGGGGAGATGGTTGCCTCAATACTTAGACAGCCAGTATCGAGTATCTCAGCGTGAGAGACACGGTCCCACCAGGTGATTGTCAGAATACACTTAACATTACATTACATTTACATTTAGTTATTAAGCAGACGCTATTATACAAAGTGACTTACAGGTATCCCAACTTGGGGTCAGAACACAAGGTTGTAGCAATCAGGGTTAAGGGTCTTGCACAAGGTCCCACATTGGTAACTTCAGTGGAGCTAGGATTTGAACCTCCAACCTTCAGATTGATAGTCCAACACCCTAACCACTGAGCTAGCTCTCCCTTAAGGCAGCATATGTGGAATTGTTCCATGGCTTTGATGTTGGCTGTAAGTGACAGCTTGGTAGACGCAGTTCTGAAAAGACCCAGCGCCTGAGATGCTTTGGACTTTGTTTACAGTGTAGTTGTCGGCAGAAAGAATACTCCCCAGGTGTCTAAAGAACGGAACTACAGACCGTTGTTTACCAGAGAGTGTGACGACAGGTGGTGTGGATGGGATGTGGGCACTCCATTGGCAGACTAGCTCTGGTTTGTGTTGCCGTTCATGATCTTTGAGCATGACCCAAGAGCAGAGGTTCTCACTCCGTCCAAGACATGCCTCTAAAATCTTACAGAACTATCCTGGAACATTGTCCTTCGCCCCGATGTTGGGTGGAGGTTTGTCTTGGGGTCGGGTTATTAAGTTCCAGATCCAGAAGTGATTTATCTCTGCGGAGCGCACGTTTCCATCTTCAGGGCTACTGTGAGAGGAATTTTAATATGATGTACGACTGAAGAAATTATTCTGAACTGAACGGATTTCACCCGGTATGGGGTACGTGGGTGGAGACTCTGGTCCGAGGTGTTCCGTCTGAGGGTGCAGGCTGAGCGTCATTCACTTCACACGGCCGCCATCAAGTGCCCTTAACAGGTGAAGTGTTCTAACAGGATGTGGCCGACTCGCTCATCCTCATGGGTTTACGTCCCTTTCTCCTCATCGTTCTCCTCTATTGCGCTTCTTACTTTTGGGTGAGGAACATGGATTAACCCGTTATCTCACAGATTTCAGTCCGGACTCAGAGTTTATTAAACACGGTGAAGCCGAAGAAAAACAGAAATAAGAAATGATAAAAGTAAAGAAGACCGATGTTAAACCCGGGACCGGGGTCACTTACCCGTACAGCTGACGGCGTCTTTGGCGGTTATGGTTTTGTTACAGTGCTGGCAGAAGGTGGCGTGGTTCGAGCTCGCGCCGCTGAACACATGGCCGTTGACCACCTTCCTATCCCTGGCGTCTCGTTCCTTTTCCCGGTTCCTTTCTTTGTCTTTTTCCTGTTAGAGATTTGAAGGAACAAATGAGAAAGCAGTTGAGTGGTCCACTGGAAAAAAATGACACTGTAATTTATTCCCGACGCAGGGAGTCACTCCGAATCACTCCAGCGTCCTGAGGTCCTGCGTTATCATTTCGGAGTCATTTGAAAACACTGCATTGTGACAAACTTCCCTTATTGTCGACTTCCCGTTCGATAGAAAACAAAAAAAAGAGCTGCAGCGAAAAACAACCAAAGTGCACACGACGTACGTATGTGCAACTACATTCTTACTCAGCAGCAACGCTGGGGTGGCGCGGTGATGGGAAAACCCCCAAATCAAGCACCAGGTGAGAGGACACAAGCGCACAAGTAACAGGTCCAAAATAAAGAACTTTGGAATGAAGTGGTCAGTTCCAGCAGTCCAAGATTTTCCCGCCGCACCGCTCACCTCAGATTCTTTGCCCCCGGAGGTCTTAAAGGGGTGACCGTGTTCAAAAATCCTCCAGGAGCTCAACATAACGGTGGAGAACCGGAGCCTTGAGCGGCTCAGTCGCACTGAGAACACAGACGCTTCAGCGGAAAGGAAGTGATGAGCTCAGCACAGAAGGTGTTCCTTCTTTCTCACTTCTGATCTGAGGTCAGTCCAGTGGCTGTAAAAACACAGCACCAGTGAATCACAGCTGGCACCTACGGGGCTACAGGAACTTCCAGGAGGTTGAACAGGAAGCTCCAGGAAGGAAGAGTGAAACCTTCGGGACTTTAAATAGAACACCGTGTGCTTCGTCTTCCTGCCTGACTTCTTCCACAACGGAGACGAGTGGGCAGCGTGGGTAGAGTGGGCTGGGGTTCTTAAGATGTTTTTAAGACTAGGCGCCACCTACTGGAGATTTCGCATTATTTTAGCTTTTAAAACGTAAACGTGAAAGTAAATTTTATAAACATAGTTAGTTTACTTTAAAAATCGACGGTTTGAAGTAAATTGATGGAAAAGCCAGAAGTCCCTACAGAAATTCCAGGAAGTTAGAGGGTGATGTCACTGGTGGAATACAGTGAATAACGGCGTTATGAAACGGCGGGGTCACTGAGAATGTTCCAGCGCTGGTTCATCAAATTCATAAAATATTTTTCAAACAGTTGAAGAGGCTGAATCTTCAGTGACTGTAGGGGGTGCTGTTTTCAATAAAAACATTCAGCCTTTTAGATTTTAGTCAGAGGCAGAAGAGACCACCAGAGGGTAGCAGAGCACAACCTGAGCCCGTCATCAGAACTGGGCATTCTGATTGGTGAGAAGCGGGCTCTTAAACACCTCTCGTTAACTTTATGCGGCGGCCTTTATGTTTGCAACCTTCACAGCGAGAAAGCCTTGTGACAGGAGCGGGACTTTTGGCGAGATCCATCGGCCGAAAGCGGCAGTTTGAGTGTTAATACTGTCTGTAATAACTCTCGTTCCTATCCCAGCCGTTGTGTGAGTCCCGCTTTCCCCAGCACATAGTTGTGTTAGTCGTCTGGCACGAAGAGAGCGCTACAAATAACGCTTCTGTAAACGTTGACCAATTTTGTCCACATTTTTTGGATAATTTGTCGTCTTTGGGTCATTTGTGCGTGGGGGCGCCACTGTACACTGAATAACTGCAGCCCAAAACCACACCCCTTTTTGAATTTTGCAAATTCAGTTCATCTGCTTTAACTTCTTGGCTTGTTCTCCACTATCTATGTCAAGTATGATGTATATACAAATTCAGAAGACCGTGGGGCGGGGCTAAATTCTACCCATCAATAATCAGAAGTTAGGAACTTTTGCTGTCTTTATGTATTTTTTTTATTTCATATTAGCTGCTTAGACTTTAATCAGAACCGTTTGGGTTCTGATGAGTCACATGATCATTATGTTCCTCATGACGAACCTTCTCAGAAGAGTGGAACCTGCTGTAAGTGTAAAGCATTGGGTGTCCCAATACTTTTGTTTATACAGAGTAATGATCTCAGAACCTTCAAACTGATCTGATCTTATTGGTTATAGATTATTGATTATTAGATGATTATTCTTACCCTGTTCTTCTTGGAGATCTTGCTCTTCAGGTAACTGAAGGTGCGGCTGACTTTGTTCTCGCTCTTTTCCCCAAAATCCAGTTTCAAAGCACCAGGTTCTTCCTCTGTGATGCTGAACGAACAATGACGTCATAATGAAGGTGAGAAATTGTTTATTTAACGTTGTGGAGAAGCCTAAAGAGTGGAGTCTGTAACAGTCTCACCTGTATCGGAGAGAATTCGAGTTGGACCTCAGGCCTAAAACACACACACGACAGAAATAAGGAACTCGAAATCTGATGATGTCATTCCTGGTTTAACAGCAGGGGAAACAAAGAACCTGATCGTGTAGATGTTCTAATAAAAAAGTTTGCAATTCTTGAGACAATGCCATTCGCAAAAATGAGAACCGCAGAGGGTCTGAGGGTTTTACAGGCGTTCTGAAAGAACACTAATTAAACGGGTTTGAGACGAGTGCTTCCAGAAGAAGACGGTGTGGGGAACGCTGGCAGGGTTCTGTTGTAGCAACTTGGTCACGGAGACGGAAAAATACAGTCAACGTTTCAGAGCTGATCCGTACCCCCAGTGCTGCAGCTGCAACGTCTGTCTAACGTTCCAGAGTGCTGCAGGGGAACGGTCTAGCACGTGGACACCTGAGCATCACGCCGTCATCAATACGCCGGACATCGGGTATAATGGCCTCTCCGTCTGAGTGTTCTCAGCTACAGTTGAGGCACTGCGTTGGTGCTACGGGGGGGAGGGTGGGGGTGCAGGGACCGGTCTCTGCAGGTGAGGATAATTACTGCTGCTACGTCTACGACTTACTGACAGATTCCCCCTCATCACTGGATGAAGAGTCGGCCACAAACTGGCATTCAGATGTTTGCAGGTTTGGAGAGAAGCTGAGGCCGAATGAGATGCGCCTCTTTTGTCGGACCCTTGCTTTGGCTGGGGTTTATTCATAGATTTAATTATAT
>JAOUQT010060558.1:0-10536 GCA_025769995.1 Xyliphius kryptos | reverse complement strand
GTGTGTGTGTGTGTGTGTGTGTGTGTGTGTGTGTGTGTGTGTGTGTGTGTGTGTGTGTGTGTGTGTGTGTTTCTCTGTGTGTGTGTCAAGATGAGCTTAAGCTGCCACATCTGAACATGTCAATTGCATAATTCATGAAAAAAGCTGGGGAAAATGCATGAATGCCTACAACAATAATACACAGACAAAGAAATGTTGAATGACAGGCAATACCATATCGTTCCGTCCAAAAAAGGTGTACACGGCATACAGATAGTAGTCGAAGAGCTGCGACACACAGTGGATGACGTCAAAAGCGATGGGTTTCAAAATGTTCATCATCTGCATGTACTTTCCTGCAAAATACATTAACATCATATGCAAAGGTTTTCACTAAGCCTGCACAGAGAGTATTTATAATATTTATAAATTATTTATGAAGGATCAAAAGATACCCTTCTAGCTTTTTAATCATAGACATTTTTTTTAAATTCACATTATGATAACATGTATTTTACTGCATAATGTCTAATTACAGATAAACACAAAAGGCCCCTCTGTTAAAAAGACTATTCGGATAATGTATGCTTCAGCTGCAGTCGGTTTTAAAATGTCACTACAGCAAATAAGATTGTATTTTAAATAAATCATGACATATTTATTAGACAGTCATGACAGAATGTAATGAACTGAGTTGACAGGTAGGTATTATTTGGATAACAATATTTTATCCACTAAATTGGATTTAAGAAAAAAAGCAATATAGGGTTTAAATTCAAAAAGTAAGTAGAACAAAGTTAGGACTGATAAAATGATAAGAAATTATCAGTAAGTTTGCTCAGTGTTCATGCGAGAAAATATTGAATTAACCAATTTGCTCAAAATCTTTCAACACTCATCAAAACCAAGACGTATAAATATGTCATAATAAAAATAAGATGCCATCAATATGTATATACAGTATGCTACACATTTATTGGAAAGCTTTGCAAAATAAAACCTGTTTTTATAATAACTTAGTCAGTCGTCAAAAGAAAATTAAGTTGCATTTTTAATAACGGTTGCTTTCAAAAAGGTTTAAAGGTAAGAGAAAAAAGACATTTGTGCCTGTAATTCAAGTCTAGGAGCTCACTCTTGCTGTTAGCTTGTTAATTAATGACAAAAGCAGAACATGATCACTGTTCTGTTTCATTTTCTTTAAGTAGACTTAATGCTAAAGGTCAATTACTCACCAACCAGTCGGATCACGTTGAGGGTGGTATTTGTCAGGATGGGGGCATTGGCTTTATTTAGAGTGTAGTCAGACCTCTTTCTGCCGCGAAGTGTCTCTCTGGACAGACTTTATTTTTAACACACAAAAAACACAAAAGATGTGACAAAGATGTGAGAGTAATATCTCTGCAATAAACTGTAAATGATCAGTGTACAAATTTAATTTTTTTAATTAGCTGTTAGGAGGATTGCAGATGTGCTTCAATGTTACAAACCTCAACAGTTTCCTTGGTTCAAATAAGATAATTCAAATAATGATTTCAAATAAGAACAAATTATCTAAAACTAGATATAATTGTGCAATTAGCATTGAAATTGGGTGCCCACAATTACAGTATTTACAGACAAACAATTTATGTTACAACAATTTACACTTTTCTATTTTCTGTAGTTTACCTTCAGGTTTTTAATGACCACTATATTTTTAAAGCAAACCTACAGAATGGTTAATAAAGCAAAAAAAAAAAAAAACCAAGAGGGCATGCAATATTGTAAATAAATCACAGGAAGGAGGTGTAACTGTACTCTGCTTCTCGTTGTGCCTAAAAACATCTCTTTTCTGTGATTTATTCACAATAATTTATGTTCTCATTAAATTTACATTTTACATTTGGTCATTTTGCAGACGCTTTTATCCAAAGCGACTTACAAATATCCCGACTTAATGGCTGGAGTCAGAACACAGGGTTGATACAGAATTCCTGGAGCAATTAGTGTTAAGGGTCTTGCTCAAGGACCCACATTGGTAACTTCAGTGGAGATCAAATTGGAACCCTCAACCTTCAGATTGATAATCCAACCACTGAGCTACCACTCCCTCGTACGGTTAAAAAAGGTTTAATTCATGAATGCATTTAATAAAAGCAACAAAGTTTAAAGAGTTAATTTATATAGTGCTTTTTACAACAGTGTGTTATCACAAAGCAAAGAGTGTAAGTCTGAATCCCCAAAGAGCAAACCGAAACGACAGTGGCGAGAAAAAAAACTCCCTGTTATGAGGTTATTTTTTTTAGGAAGAAACCGTAGGACCAAGGCTCAGAGGGGGACTCATCCTCCTCGAGCAGTCGGGCAGTTTCGCTACCAAATACGGTCATCTAGTGGCCACATTACATGACGCAGTTTATAAAAACCCAGAAAAATATGGTATTGTATAACACTCATTGATATGAATGTGAAGCGCTCAGAGGTGTGAGTTATTGTCAATAATGTCATGGCTCAGCCAATCAGATTTGAGGACTGGAAATACTTGTTTTATAAAAGCTTTTAACATTCGAGTCCCATTGAGTAAAAATTTTGGTATAAGACCTTTAGTAGTAGACAAGTACTTATATTAAGAGAAATCCTTTTTAAAAGAAAAATCACATAGTAAAATTAAGATTTTTATTAGATATGGTGAAACCAGGCAGTTAAAAATAACTGTGGTTGAATAGAATATTTTAGGCAACAAATAAACTCATAAGAGAACATTTAAATGGGCATTTATTACCTTGCAAGATTGGCACTGTAGTTAGGGTGAGACAAGCTTATTTATATTTTGCATGAATGGGCCTTAAATTCTACCAATCAACAAGTCATTCTTCAAAGCTGTCTTTTATTCTTCTGTGTAATGATAAGACTGAAATTGGCTTCGGATTGGCTTCAAAGGCCCTTTGGTCATATTGTAATGAATCCTCCCATCTATGAATAAGGCTAGTGATGGCCTTTTTACATAAAGGGCACATTGCGAGATTGAATTCAAATTGGTTAAATCTCTAAAGTACACAAAAAGGGTTATTCGTGTGATTTGTACTCTTGTTAAACTCAAAAAGGAAATTGGTAGACGTATTCGGAACTGTTAATTGTAAGAAAATATTCCATGGTAACATCTAAATTCTTTACAAAATATAATATAAATATGTGCAACAAAACATTTGATTCATCCAACTTTTTTCTCTGATGTAAAGATTTTTTTTAAAGAGTTGCAGAGTTTGGACAGACAGAGATAATAAACTGACCTTTTGTTGGGTATGTCTCCTGTCTGCTCGTCGACAAAATCCTGTTTTAGCTCCTCTGCCACATCACTGTCACTGTCGTAATCTTGATAGACACTTTTTTCCAGCTCATCTGATTCATACTGGCAAAAAAATAGAAAAAGGTAAATGTAAAGGGAAAGTAACAGCCAGTAATCCCCAAAAAACATCAAGTATAATTAATCATGTCCTTTTTCTTTTTGTTAACGTTAATATACAGCCGTGTAGTAAACGGACAACACAAAGCTTTAAGCAAAGTTCATGTAAATAAGTACATTTTTTTTTTAAATATTGTGATAAATTAACTGGCTACACATTGATACCATAGTAAAAGTAATTTTGGTGAAGGAATCCGGTTATATGACCTGATTTGCAAAATTATTATGCGTCAAATGTCGAAAACAAGAAAAAAGGAGGTATGTGAACCCTAAAATTACGTTCGAGTCCGAACTTTTTTGAAGCAGCTGAGCAGCTGCATTCAAAGATGTGACATCTGAGCATTAAATAAAAAAAAACATATAGCCCAAGTAAATGTAATAGAGTTGAATAGCCTTTATAAGATAATGTGTTAATTATAATGAGATTAAGCTGAGAAAACTGTCCATAGCACCATTTATCCACCAAAAGCTTCTGAATTTACATCTAAGTCCACAGAACACCATAAGCATGATTTGCACATCATTCCTTTACATTGCATTTATTATTTATTATTTTTTATTGTACAGTGACTTACTGTTTTTCATTATGTATTAATAATGCTATTAACTAAAAAGTAGCAGTGGTATTTATTTACTTGTACTTGAAGGTCATTTGTAGCTTGAAGCTGTAGCGATCATCTGATCAATAAGTACATCTTATCTAATATAACCTACAAGATTATTTTCAATTAATTTAATCTCCTTTGATTATAGCAAGAGGAATGGTCACAGGCATTTAAGTCAATTCCCAGTCTTTGTGGAAGTCATCTGAAAGTTAGACTGTTATATCAAATAGGCACAAAGGAAAACTGAAAAGGTTGAAATTGAAGACTCTGCAAACCTCAGCTGGCATGCTAAATATTAAAGATCATGACTTTAATATCAGCAGAAACCTGGATAAATCAAGACTTTCTTAAAAGACAAATAGACAGAAGCTGTTCACATTTTGGGAAAATTTAATATCAGCCACCAAGAGGTATTCGTTCAAGAGAATTCTCATTGATATCTTTGATGGAAAGTAAATGTGGCATATTACCACAAAGACCTACAGCTTTTGAAATGTACAGGTATAATTAAATTAAACATTTGTTTTTTCAAATTGGAATTCTAACTTTCATTTGTGACTACTCAACATCTCATCTCATTATATTCTGTAGCCAATACTGGAGATTATGATTGGTGTGCTATATATACACATATATATGTTGGCTGTAAGTGGTTAGCACGTTTGCCTCTAAACACTGGGGAATCCAGGTTCGAATCCCAATCTGGGTGGATTTTCCATGTTCTCCCCAGTCCAAAAACATGGATTTAAGTTGAATCGGCTGCTCTTAATTGTCCCCATAGTCTGTCTGTCCCAAGACTGGTAAAGTGTAAGGCTTGTGTGAGGAAAGTCATATGGCGTAAAACACTTGCCCAAATTTAATATGCCAGATCATCGCTGTGGTGACTTCTGATTAATAATAAAATAAATGTCGAAAATAAAAATATATGATATTTAACCAATACCAGTATAAAACCTTTATATAAAACCAAATCAATGGGTATCATGGGTATATATTTCAGTGAGCAGAAACATCTTAAATATACTTTGTGCCAAACTTTTATAAAATAAATTAACTAAGAAAAAATAGCTCACTATTTATTACACATGAAATTGCAGTTTAATTTTGAAAAAAGGGCAAAAACCATTGGAAAAAATATGCATAACAGGTTGGCCAACATAAAAAGGTGCTCAGATAATGGGCTTTTATGGTCAATAAAAAACATTTTCTAAATAATTTCCTCAGTTATAAAACAATTTTAAAAGTGGATCTAAAAACAAACGAGTTGTAACGCAATGATAAGCACGCCACAGCACAGCATTTTTGTGTTGCAAGCCATTAAATCTGAAACTGTTTTCAGTACAATGACACAATAAAAGCAGTGACGGAAGATAAAAACTTTTTATTTTTACATTTATTGGTCAAATAAAGGCTTGGGACATTATTTTAAAATTATATATTTATGAAGGTATAATTAACAATTAGACTTTTGTGCATTCCCCTGTATAGACAATGGATTTTTCTACGATGATATTTAGCAGAGAATCTTTCTGTTATGCCATGCTGTCTCAAGGTAAAAGCCCTTCAGCCATCAGCAAAATAATCAACAAAACAAATGCACTTTCAATGTCCAAGTATCTATTCTAAAATGTCAAGTGCAATTTGGTGAAAATACAGAATAAATTTCACCCAGGCACTACACGCTTTACAGTGATGACATGACCAAAAGCACAGCGGTTACAACGAATACAAAGCACGCCACGTTTTAAATAAATTATGTCCAGCTTAATTACAACCCTTATTTATTTGCATGCATTCAGCGACTGTTTCAATTGCAAAGCACAACATTAATCCTGTTATTAAGGAGCCAGTGAACTGAAGCTTGACATTGTCACAAACATCTGTTGCACAGAGGGAACCCTGGTACAAAAAACATTTATTTCAACCCTGTAAAACCTGCTTTATCCATTATTGCTAATAATCCCAAAAGTCTAGTACTATTGCTTTATACCCTTATTTTCAGTTTCACTCTGGGTATTTTTATTTGCACACCAACAATTACTAACAAAATTACAGGTAAAAAAAAAAAAAAGTCATGATTGAGTCTTTATTAACTGCATGTATTAAGTGGCAGACATGTAAATGGTTTGATAGAACTTATATAACATCAGTTACAAGTATTTAAACTGGTAAACAACACTGTTTTAGTGCTTGTTTGTAGATACACTACGTTCTGCAATTATTGACACCCCTGCTGAAATGCAGGCTTGAAGTTGGAATGGCTTAAACTAATGCCCTCACGCCCCTCATTCAGGCACACAAGCACTCACGCATGTAATCCCTCACCCTTTATAACATCAGAGAATACAAAAAAGCAAATCTGAGCCAGTTCATCAATTACTTAAAATCATTCAGACTTCCAGCTCTTCTTTCTTTTTTTACTCTACTGGTTTTTATGAGGTTTTGGCTTAAGGTATTAAAACGGCTGCAGAAAGTCTCTTTCTTTTGCTAAGTAAACCGTTTTATTTACTGCCAACATTACACCTAAAAGTCGTAAAAACAACATTCACTAATTGCACTAGTTTTTATTTTGGCTAATTCTAAATTGCCAAAGCTTTATTTGAATTATTGATTATTAAATGATGCTAAAATGAGACTTTTTGATGAATCACAATTTATGCATATTAAAGTATCATTACAAAGCAAACAAAAGGTTATCCACGGCTTTTGCACGATAAACAATGTTAATAGTAATAATGTCAATATAATGCCATAATGACAAAATACTATACCCACCCCGTTGGAGGCCAAAACATCTTCAGTCTCTTCTTCCTTATTGTCTATCTGCATTTCGAATGGGTTTCCTTCCTGAATATACAGCTCAAAGAGTGCAAGCTCCTCTGAAACGCTGGATGCTGGCTGTCTGCTTGGAGACACCGACGGTGAGCGGCACTGGCCCATGAACTTAAACTCCTGGATAAAAGGGTTGAAAACGTTTAAGCAAAATATGACTTACAAATTCTACGATTAACAAGTACAATTTAAGTGCTAGTTTATAAAGTATACATAAAATATCATCTGAATCATTGTGTGTAAACCAGTACAATAAAATTTTTGTAAATGCATAGACATGCAGACACAGCAGAACAAGGAAAAACGTTTGGTTCTTAAACATTTAGTTATAGGCAAAAAAAACAACAACTTTAGGGCAGTCATTTAGGAACATATTTTGTGTCTATGAAACAAAAAACATAGTATCACACTGCAGAAATTACCATGGACAGAAAACAGACCACCCTTTCAGAACATTTGTCCCTCTAAAACTGCTATTTACACCTCCATATAAAAAGTGTGCACTGACCCACGTAAGTTTACCTGATTTACAAGCATACCATGACAGATGATGGCCTTTGCACCCATCGATTTGCCAATAATGGTACGCATGGTACCACCCATCAAAAATAACTTCTTGACCTATTTATTTATTTATTCTTTACCCTAAAACCTGCTACTGCCCTTTGAGTCACTCAAAATGAAACTATGGAAACTATGTACTGTTTCTTCACAAAATCTATTAATAGAGTGGCAAACCTTAGATTGTCATTATTAGACGATGTTTTTATACCCAAATATTGAACATTTAAAGAAGTGCAAAAGTATGTAGTTATTTGATGTTCAAGAGGATTAACAGATCAATGACTTATTTTATTTGCAAATAGAAAAACTCCCCCCCCCCAAACAAAACCAGAAGCACTACAATTACAAACACTTTAAAACTTTTGTAAAAAACTAGCATTTCAGTATTTAATCCAAAGCATCACCAAAAGGACCACCCTGAAGATTTTGCATTAATTTAGCTTCTAAAATGTAAATGTAAGAATAACATTTAAAAAGACATATTCAGTTTACTTTAAAAATCGATGAGTTCAAGTAAATTGACCTCACTGGTGAATTACATCAAAGAACAGAGCTATAAAACGGCAGCGATGGCTGACTTGTACTGAATTTTTCAGTGCTGGTTCGTTAGATCTGGCAGATATTTTTTGAATCTTTTATGTCTTTAATAGCAACATTTAGACATTCAAATTTGAGCCAGAGGCAGAATAGACTGGTAGGAACTGCACTCTTAAACATATCGCCTTAACTTCTTTACATGCCTTTATTGTTGGAAAAGCACATGATTACAATAGCGGCAGTCTTTATGTGTGCAGTCTTTATAGGCTGCTGGAAGAGAGTCTTTGAGAGTAAATGTTATCTTTACATTTACATTTTAGAAGCTGAACTAATGGTAAATCTTTAGGGTGGTCCATTCGGTGATGCTTTGGATTAAACACTGAAATGCTAGTTTCACGCAAGTTTTTAAAAAAGTTTTAAAGTGTTTGTAAGTGTAGTGATTCTGGTTTTTGTTTGTGGGGGGGGGGGAAGCTTTTCTATTTGCAAATAAAACAAGTCTGTGATATGTTAATCCTCTTGAACACCAAATAGCTACATACTTTTGGCGAGTTTCATCAGACAAACATTTGACGTTTGGGTATTAATACAGTCTGTAATGAAGCCTTTACTGTTCCAGGGGTTGTGCGGGTCCTGCTTTCCACATCATATAGTTGTGGGAGTAGTCTGACAAGGTGAGCGCTACGAATTAAGAAGTGTGCTGACGTTTTTTTCCAATGTGCACTTGTTGACGTATTTCAACCCTTTTTGGTAATTTGTGATCTTTGGGCCATTTGTGCACGGGGGTCCCATGGTACACCTGCACGTTCAGTTCATCAGATTTAACTTGCAGAACTTCTGTCCACCCTTTTCATCACACATGACATATATACAAACTCCGAAGACCACAGCGTAGCTAAATTAAAGTCTTTAAGGCATATTCCTTGTATAATTTGTGGAGAAATTTGGAGTGGAAAAAAATCTAACCATCTATAATCCCAAGTTAGAAACTAGTTAGGAATGCTGTATCTCTGTATCTTATGGTTTTATATTAAGGGGTGTATAGCCTTTAATTTCTAAAACTGCAAAAGCTCCCAAAAATGTGTTAATGTTTAAATAACACTTACTCTTGTTATAAATGTTCTCCAGAGCACTTACTAATAAAACTGGAGCTGTATTTCAGTAGAACTACAGAGAGGGCTTTGAATGCTTAGCCTATGAAGATTGTGGCACACTTTGAACTGTGTTCATAGCTGTAACGGTTCCAAAGTTATGGCCAAAAAACTCAAACTGCCTAAAAACAGCTCACTCCCCCTCCCAGCGGTTTTAATCGGTACTGCAGCACCCCGTCATAAGTAAGAGAGGGCGGTCGAGAGTAGGCGACCATATTTGATTTGGGCAATTTCAAACTCAATTTTATTCAATTCTAGAAATGTTACAAACTCCAAAAATACATAGCACAGGTCTCGTGAACAATACCTACGCACCGGTGTTCGGCACGAGTGTCTACGTCGAGCGGTTTGGGCCGCATTAATCGCAGAAAAGTGCTTGAGAATAATAATATTACTATGAGGAATAACAATAGAGGCCTCTAAAAAGAAAATGAGGCATGTTGCTGTAATAACTATAGTAATGTTCAAACAACCCAGACCATTTCAAAGGAAATGGGTCTTCCAAGAACACTGGATTTATTACTATAAAGTGACAAAAATAGAGAGGAAGAAAATGAAAGCAGTCTGTGGGTGGGAATCAAAGGTACCTGGAAGGTTTTTAAAGCATCCTTAAAAACATCATCTAAGCTTCTCATTTAAGAACTGACACGACAAGGACTCCATGAATGAGCTGATAATTCCAAACTAATATTTTATTACCAGCCACCAGCTCGCTGTCGGATTTAATTAACGGCAGAAAGCACTGCAGTTTATACAGTAAAAAAAAAACAAAAAACCAACAAATCCATTTTTTTAACTGACAGCTTTTTAATCTCTCAAATGTAAATGATATCATGATAAACAAAGATGACAATCATGTTTTGCCTAAGGGTTAAATGTCCAAAAAACGATTCCTTATGACAGGTGAGTGAAAGGGGAAAATGTCAAGATGAAGTGATAGAATGAAAACTGGAACAGACTTTATTTTTAGTTCAGTCACAAAGGAATATATATCAAGCACAACTGCATGCTCATAATATTGTACAAATAGTTTTAGGTAGGCCATTTTTGTTTCACCATGACTGAGCT
Source organism: Xyliphius kryptos (assembly GCA_025769995.1). Lineage (NCBI taxonomy): Eukaryota > Metazoa > Chordata > Actinopteri > Siluriformes > Aspredinidae > Xyliphius > Xyliphius kryptos. The sequence continues at coordinate 364 of JAOUQT010060558.1, read as the reverse complement.
CCGGCGACGAAGCAAAATTAGAGAAAAGGTTTAGTGTGGAAGAACTTGACTGGCCAGCACAATGTACTTACTTTCAAATTTTTAGAAAACGTCTTTTAGCAGCTGAATCATCAAACAGTGTGATCTATACTAGATGGAATACTCTTGTATATAGCCAGGAAGACCATTCTGAATTTTTCAGATTTTCTAAGGACTGGTCGCTTGCTATATGGAGGTACAGAGATGGAGGTATATTCCACTGAGAAAAAAACTGACTTACACCCTTACATTTAGTTATTTGGCAGACACTTTTATCCAAAGCGACTTACAGGTATCCCAACTTGGTTGGGGTCAGAACACAGGGTTGATACAGCACCCTGGAGCA
>JAOUQT010060538.1:0-10536 GCA_025769995.1 Xyliphius kryptos | reverse complement strand
GCTCTTCCGATCTATGCCCAGCGCCCAAGACGTTCTCCCCTAAATGTAACCCCCCCCCCACCCCTCGTAGAGAATTAAGTGGAAGATAATGAACAAATGAATTAATGTTTGGTTTGTATTCTATTAAAGTGGGCTGCGTCTTAATGACCTGAAGAACATGTGGGTCCTGGGCTAACACCAGACAGAACCCTGTCTTAGAGAGTTCCAGCTGCACAAAGAGGGAGGTATAACTCAGAATGGTATGTCCTAAAAGCCCCTGTAGGCGAAATGTGCAGGTGTCTCGATATCTATTGTAGAAATTTAGTATACACTGCAGTACATATCTATGATTTAAACCTTAAGAAAGTGAGTATGCATCCGGAGACAGAGCAGCAGAGAAGCCAAGCGGATAATGAACTCGAATAGAAAACAGGTCAGGATCAAGAGAACAATGAATAAAAAGGCAAATCAGAACATCACACGCTTCCGTGTGAGATCTGAAGGTTCTAAGTTACACACACACACACACACACACACACACACACACACAGAAACACATGCCCACCCCCACACTCTCAGCTTTACATCAAAATACAGACCCCATGTGTAGGGTGAGGTGGGATTAACACACACACAAATAAACACTTCTGAGTCATCACACTGCAGAGTGTAAAGCTCCACCTGAGTGCTGCGGTGAACCGCTGGGCTTTTAACACAAATCAGAGCAGATGTCTCGGACAATGTCAGGTGTGTTAAAGACGCCAGGAAACCGGTCTCTCTGGAGAAAAAAAACGTCTCGAAATGAACACAGACAGGTGCAGAGTGAAGAAAGAGCAGCAGAGCTGCAGAATGTGTGGGGGTGTTGGGAATCATGAGCTGGAGCGCCGTCAAATACACAGCTTTATACAATCTGAAGTATTTTAACATTTCAGGCTAAAAGAGTGAGTGCGAGAGAGAGAGAGAGAGACAGAAAAAGAAGGACTGAGAGCGAGCAAGAAAGGGAGTAAGAGAGAGAGTCCTGACATGGAATAACAAGGAACAGAACAATCCAAAATATATAGTACAGATGTATTTTAAAGCATCTACACTGATGTGACTCTAGGAATAAAGGCATTTACCATCCATCCACCCAAAATCCACCAGCCCACCTATTCACCCATCCAACCATCCACCCACCCAACGTCTCCCAACACATCCACTAACTCAACAACACACATCCATCCATCAAAATCCACCATCCATCAAACCATCAGCCAACCACCACCGTATTGTTTGATTAAATTGTGTTTATATGAAACATTGTAGTGAGTACTTCGTTGTGTGTTGTGTAGTTCGAACAGAGGGGACATAATGGGTTAAGTTACTAAACGGTCATAAACTGACACTGAGCCACTAAGTGAGATCTTCACCACTCAGTTCCTCATGACGCTTCATGTTCCTTCTGTTAATTCCGCTTAAAGGTTTAAGAATATCAATCTAAATATTGATTTTTTAAGATCAACAGAGCTGAATGTGTTCAAAAAGCACCAAGCAATTCAAAACAGTGCAGAGAGACAACAACAAATGAATAAAAAATAAGAATAAAGTGTAAAGCGTGACATAAACCACACTAAGAATTGCGGTTACAAAGCATCAACGTCAACGTGAAGTGGAGGGTATTTTTAACCGCTGCCTCCATCGTCTGCATTTCACTAATCTCTATATTTTTTTATTTCAAACTACAATAGAGACTCACAAAGCCGGCGCAATGTTCACAGAAGGTGGGCTTCACATAAGTGGTCTCGGCGAACGTGTGTATGAAGCCCATCTTACAGTTCAGCAGGGAACTGGCCTTCATGAAGTAATCTATCATTTCCTCCCTGCTGATCTTTCCATCCCTGAGAGAAAGAGAATAAGCGGGAGAGGAATCAAGACAAAGAGCAGCGTATAGCAGAATAAATATCATAAATAATACAAAGAGCGGATTATTGAATAAAGACAGGAAAATGATTTTTAAAAAATCTACAGGAATATGATAACAGGAAGCATGGGACATACCAAACCCTGACACTGGGAAAGGTGGGGTTTGTTGGGATGAGGGGTGTAGGGTGATGTGTCCATGGTGTGTTTGGCTCGTGAAAAAAAGGTCCTAGCTTTTACACTTTAAAATATGGTGAAGATTTTGGTTGTAGGTGCATCTGCAGGAGGAACGAAGCGCAGATGCATAGAGCTCCATCACCGAGAACAATGGAGTGGATGGAGGTAAAAAGCCTTTAGTCATGTTACAGTATGTAAAGAACCAGGTGGACTACAGAATGTAATTATAGAACTACAAATTCCATTTATATTAGGGGTCACCGCATGCTGCCCGCAAGAATCACGAACGAAGCCAGTATAGCACAGTGGATGATATCCATTCGTATGGTGTTTAATGATTTCTCCACAAAATAAGAACTGCTGACACTGCTGCCCTTTAAAACTACAATGAGAGGGGTGGACATTTATAAGGCTGGTATCAGTGACTACCATCCAGGCTCCTGGTCTGATCGGCCGACATATATAGGAGTCATCGCACATTGTGGAGGTGATGCAGACTTCCCAAACTTTATGCATCACCACTGCGTCATTGTGTAAAATTTGCAAATTGATCATGCTTTTTTGCATGTGAGGACTCCTGCAAAAACCATAGAAACAGCACAGAATATGCAGGTTGCTATTGGAGGAGATATGGTATTGATCAAAACGGTTGGTGGCCCCTAAACTATGTGGTAAGAGGAGCTGACACATACAGGGTAGAAAGAAGGAGACGTAGCTAATACAGTAGAGTTTTCAGTGCATTTGATTATACAGCTGGCACTGCCACACTTACTGGTTGGTATCCAACTCTCCAAACTTGCTGAGGTAGGGGAAGTTATTTCTTATGCTCTCAAATTCATCTCGGGAAATATAGCCATCTCCATCTGTGTCGAAGTTTTTGAAGACAGACTGCAAACAGACAGATTTAATTACACCCAACATAATTAGGCAACATCAGATGCCAAGATTTGATTTCAGTTTGTTATTTTTCCATGCAGCTTAATTTCTTCTGACAGACAGTCCTTAATTCTGATTGGCTGAGCCATTTGTTCAGATGTGACATTATTCACAATAACACACACTTCTGAGCACTTTGCATTCAAATCATTGCATGGTATCATATGCATAGCAAGCCGATTCCCGACAAAGGGGAATAAAACCGGACTAGATTATGTCATAAAATAACAGATTAACGAGTTTGCTTTCAGTAAACAAATTTATAAATCAAACTTATAAACGTTTGGAACTGTTTTACAAAAGCAATAAGACCCTCAAGGTTTTTTATTATTGTAAATTAATGCACGGAATAATAAGTGTACTAAACTTCGTGGCGTGCCTAATGCCACCTCTTTCCTGTAATTTTACAATCATGCCCCACGCTCGTACCTTATTGCTTTATTATAAAACGAGTAATTCTGGTCCTCAAATCTGATTGGCTGAGCCGTTTGTTTAGCCGTGACATTATTCAGAATAACACACACCTATCAGTGCTTCCCATTCATATCAATGCGGGTGTGACGCGGTGGCGTTGGGGGGCATGGCGGAGTCGCGGCGCTGATCAGGGTTGATTAGCGCACCTGGAGCGGCTCTGCCAAAATGACTGTGTGCCGCTTTATAAGCTGCAGGAACACACAACGCTGGGAGAGAGACCGACCACGGAGCTGGTGAGACGGAGGACCCTGCACGGCTACCGCAAGAACTGTAAACGCTCAGAATTCTGTATGTAGTCGTGTTGGGTCGTTAAATAAAGCCAGTTTCGTGGGTCAACTCCTGTCTCCGGTCCTCATCCTTTCCACCCCGTGACAGCGGGATATACAATACATTTTTTCCCAATGTTTTTTTTTTATGAACTGCGATATTTAACTTGGCCACTAGACGATGGTATTTAATTGTTAAAGAAACATGTATCCTGTTACTCTATCAGTGTTAACTTTTAAAATACATTGCGGAAGACTAGTTTATTAACGATGTTTTACACATTTATGAATCAAACCTTTTTTTTTATACCTCTTTCACGTGATTTATTCACAATAATGCCACCCTCTTGTACCCTTTTGCATTAATACATAATTCATCTGCATCTGGAGGAAACCTATTTCATGGGATTCTTACTTCAACCATCTTCTCAATGTGCTTGGTGATGATGGCGGGATCCGCTTTGGGTTTGACCGATGCCGCCCACTCATCGATCACAGATGGCCGCTTGCTGGTTAGACGGGGGGACGGGTTTGAAGTCGGACTGGCCTACAAAGAAAAGAATAACCACAAGGCTCGGTTTATGCAGTAAACGCAATGATAATTATATGTTTGGTCTTTAGCTTAGTGCTCACAGCTGGTTTGGAGTTCCGAGGTTCCCGCTGTAGAGAGAGCTGGTAGATTTCATCCTCTGTGTGATACTGGTCCAAAGATACCTATCCAAACCCCGCCCCAAAAAGAAATACATAGACACTGGGTTTAATAATCATACTGACAGAATTATACAGGACACAAATCTTTAAAAAAGGAATTAGCATTAAAGGTAGCACGCCCCAGGACCTTTAGTAAGGTCACCTTGTGGTATGGACTTGTATGTAGTTGCTTTAAATGTCTAATTTCGGATAAACGGAGGACGAGTCCATTAATAAGTGGGAGAGATTTTTAATGGCTGGGGTTGTTGAGCTTTCAATTTGAAGGTTGTGAGTTTAAAACCCCTACTGAGACCAATTTAGACCCTTGAGAACGGTCCCTAACTTGAATTGCTCGAGATGATTTATCATGGACTCATGTACTCCAGCCACAATCTTCAAGCTGGTACACTTCTACAAAATGACCTCATGTGATATAATACCAACAGGCTGATGGTTCTCCTGTAATGACCCCCTTCCTCATGGATCTATAGAGCAGAAAGACCTGGTGCAATTGGACAGAAACGTATAATTGTGGGTGACATTAATTTAGCCAGAGGTGAGGTAAAAGATAAGTGAGAAAATCTCCTGAGAATGACAGTTTCAGGGAAACGGACGGTTTAAAGAATGTGTTTGCTGCCAAATAAAGGTTAATGGGTGTGAAATGGTGAAATGGATGTAGCTGCAGACAGGCGCTGAGAGATACGTCCATTACATCAGAAACGACTTCTTGTTATGAATGTGGTTTTATCAAACCAGGAGTCTGTGGTGGGTTTTATAAAATAAAGACTTACTGTAAATTAGTCATGCACGTGAGCATTAGAAAACCTCAACATGAGCAATAGAAAACCCCAGCAGTCAAAGTCATTTTTATGGAAAATAGCACTATATATATATAATTTAATTCATTCATTATCTTTCGCTTAATCCTCTATTAGGGTCGCGGTAGAATTCCCAAAGCCCAACCTGTTCAGTTAGGATGCAACACTGATTGTGAATCAATTTCACTTGCTGTTGTTCTGGCTGATGTTTTATCGTCACTTTTTCATTTGGTCAGTTCTCTCACCATAGAGGTAGCATGAGGCGGTGTCTACAACCCACACAAGTTGCTCAGGTAGTGCAGCTTATTCAGGATGGCACATCAATGCCAGCCGTGGCAAAAAGGTTTGCTGTGTCTGTCAGCACAGTGTCCAGAGCATGAAGCAGGTACCAGGAGACAGGCCAGTACACCAGGAGACATGGAGGTCGTAGAAGAAAACATCCCCAACCTCATCAGGAGCATGCCTAAGCGTTGTAGTGAGGTCATACAGGCACGTGAAGGCCACACACACTACTGAGCCTCATTTTAACTTGTCGTTAGGAATTTCCACTGAAGTTGGATCAGCCTGGCATTTGATTATGAGTATGATTTCAAATTCAGACCTCCATGGAATAATAATTTTGAATCACATTTTGAGTCTTTTTATGTTATTTTGTTCTCAACACATTCCACTATCTACTAAACAAAGATTTTCAACTGAATTATTTTAATAATTGAGATCTAGGATGTATTATTTTGTGTTTTAGTCTTTACTTTTCAGCAGTATATATATATATATATATATTACATTTTTAGGAAAGGCTTGCCACAAAATTTGGGAGTGTACAGGAATTTGTAAGGGCTTTTTTAAGATCAGACAATATGACAGACATTCCCAATGTGTTGGATGATGTTGAGCCTGGTGCTTTGTACTGATCAAGCTCTTGCCCATTAAACCCCCCAGCCATGTGCCCACAGATAAGAAGGGCAGTCTTTCCCAAAGTGTTACCACTAAGTCAGCTGCATAGAGTTCATTCATTCATTCATTATCTTCCGCTTATCCCTTTATGAAGGTCGCGGGGGATTGGGGGGGGGGGGTTCCCCATGCCCATCCAGGGGAGAACGCCTCGGGCGCCAATCCATCGCAGGGTGCACACTCACTCACTCACTCACACAGTCACACACACACTATACAGGGCACTTTAGAGCATTCAATTTACCTTCATGTTTTTGGAATGTGGGAACCCGGAGAACCTGGTGGAAACCCACGCAGACACTGGGAAGAACATGCAAACTCCACCCAGATTAGGATTCGAACCGGGAATCCCCAGCACTGAGAGGCAAATGTGCTAACCACTAAGCCACTGTGCCGCCCTCCCGCATAGAGTTCATTAAATGTAATTGTCCTAATAGTGCTGCATTTCAAATTGCATCTCTGAAGCTAAAGAGAATAACTGTGCAGACTTAAAGTATACAAAAATACAGTGTCTACTGTAAAGCATGCTGGTAGTGACATAGTATGAGGATGCTTTCATCTGTAGAAATAAGTTTATTCATGTTTTTTTGGCCAAATGGCATCTGGAAATTAATCCTTCTAGTTTACGTTCTGTGTGTGTGTGTGTGTGTGTGTGTGCGCACATACATGGGTGTGGGTGGGAGTGTATGTGTGTGACCTAATCCCCCAACACGAGTACAGAAAAACATCTCCCTTTGTAATTCTCAGCATTCCTGTACACGCTGTTGATTCCTCCCATGAGGAGTGTTAACAGCTTTGTGAGGGAAAAAATGGTCACAGAGGGAAAAAAACAGGTTCAGGATCTTAACTCGGGTTAAAAGGTGCAATTTCTGTATAATTAAAGCGTTGAGCTCAGCAGCCAACTTTCAATTCAACTGATTCGTTTTCCTTTAATTCACATTCAAAGCCTCTGTTTTCTCTGAAAACCTGTTCCCTCATAAGCAATATTTTTGTCTCGACAGCATAAGAGACTGAGAAATTTATACCCAACACTAAAGTACTTTGTGCCCATCGGTTCCTGGCCATGAAAATGAGTTATATGTGAGTAGATGGAGCAATCAGGCTGGCATCAACATCTTCAATAAAACACCTACAACGTGATATGTTGGATTTCCGTGGTTACCAGGTGGTGGTTTTATTGTGTAGATGAGCTGAACTAACCGTCAGGAGGTTGAGCAGGTCAGGGTTGGCATCAATGTTGGGGGGCATGGTCTGCACCAGTGCCAGCTCATGTAATATAGAGTAAAGCTGCTGGGTCTTAGCGAGGTTCACACGTGTTTTCTCCTCGTTGCTCCAGTCGGATAGCGCCACTTGCACCGCAATCAGGTCCTTCAGATGAACACCCAGGATTGGGAAGCGGAAGCCGGAGCATTCCGAGAAGCGCTTCCGATACTGACTGTAGTTTCCACATGACGTCACCAGATCCAGCAGACCGTTAAAATTCTGCAGCAGTGGATGGTGGGAAGACAAACACTGTATTGGATTGAAATATTGATTGACAGCATGTGGTTTATCTTAAAGCATTATACACCCGGACAACTGATAAACCAGGCATTGATGTAATCAGTCAATCGTGTGGAAGCCGACTACTTCATTGATCCCTATTACAGATCTAGTGCACTATATAGTGTGTCAGCTTTGTTTTTGTGTTGTGTGGGTGGGTGGGTGTGTGTATACCTTGTTGGTGTCATTGCTGATGTGAGCCTGTGTGTCTTTAAGGCGGGATATGGAGCTGTTACTCAAACCTCCAACCACAGCCATTAGAGTATTGAAGTTCTGCAGCTGCAGTAGTTTCTGAACATAGACATGTAAATCAGTTATGCACATAAAAATATATAAAGTTATATACGCATTAACATCAAGAAAGCAAGGAAAATGTATTCTAAATGATGTGGCATTGAGGGATGGGGTGGTGGGGAGTGGGAATAGATAAAAAAGCAAAAATAAGATTAGGTTTAAATTTAGATCCCATTGAAAAACCGAGACTCTGCGCCAGCGTGTGGGTGCTGGGTTATCAGCCTGGCAGGCATAGAGACTCCAACTGCCTGGCAGCTAGTTGGACTGATGCAGAGGAAGGAAGATCTGGAAATGAAGATAAAGTTCAACTAAAATAAACTCCGTCTCTGTTTACTGAACGAGCAGAAGTAGCAGCTCAGTCAGACAGCATGCAGTTTCATTGTTCAACAAGAATCTCGACAGGTGACATCCTCCTGTCCCCCATTACATATATAAACACAGACACACAAACACACTATCTACAAGCACACATACTCATTTCAGGATGAACATACAGGAACTAAATGTTCTAAAGGTTTAGGTTTATTATGCAAAATGAAAAATGGAAAACTATTAGTGTGTAATGTGATGCATTTAAGAGAACCGATCCCTAAATCCTGCCATTTCCTCATGTGAGATAGATCAGGAACATCAGGAATAAGATGTGAGTGAGCTAATAAGATCCTGCAGTTGTGATTTTGTCTTTTTCTGCCTTCTCACTTTCAAAAGCCTGCAACACACCGGCCTGACAATGAGGAAGATTTAAAGAGGAGGTGCAGGGATTGAGAACAAAAAGAGCCGGAAGAAAAGCTGCTTGGGGTGACAGCGTCCCAGAGAGAAACTACAAGGAGGCGCCACATGGGTTTAAAGCATTTGAGAAACAAACCAAAGGAGGCCAGGACGGAGGTAACAAAGGCACGAAGACAAGACGGAAAAGACAAAGATGAAAAGATAAAGGGACTGCTGACAGAACCCATTCATCTTACTTTATTAATCATGTTCTATAAACGAAACCAGACCGGAACCTGACGCTGTGTAAAATTTGGAATGGAGAGGAGAGGGAGTCTGGACGCAGGTGCCAGACTGGAAGCTGGCTGTGAGACGTGAACTTCTCAACAAGCCTCTGGCTGGGTGGTTACAGCGAGAGGAAGGTTAATAAAATATGAGTTAGTAAAGACGGCAGGGCTGAGAAGCTCCCTCGTAGAAAAGTAATTACCAGAACTTAGAAAGGACATGGCGTTGAGATGTCATGACATGTAGGATAAAACATGGAGCACGAGAACCCTCCTGAAAATCATGGAGACCATGTGCTGGGTATATACAGCTTGACATATCCGATTAAAACACTAAGTACACTCCAGACTCACCTGTGCGACTCGCACAAAGTGTGCGATGACGGCGGCGCGCTGTGGGGCCGTGGGTTTGCTAAGCACCATCAACTGGATCCACTGGGAGACGCTGTTGAAGAGCGTGATGAAGCGTTCCAGAATAGGATTATCCACCGTGCAGCCGTGCCTCACAAAGCTGTGGTAATCCTGGAACTGCACATCGAACAACATGAGGTCTGAGTGCAAAAGGGTAAGTGAGGAGAGTGGGGTGAGTGGGATAGGAGGGGAAAAGAGGGAGAGTGGAGTGAGTGGGGTGCGTGGGGTGAATGGGGAGAGTTGGATGAGTGAGGAGTGTGGGGGAGGTGGGGGGAATGTCTCACAGTGGTAAATCCTGAAATATATCTCAGACATCTGCTATTTGCATATGTTTAATACGGAACATCTGACTGCCAGCTACACGGAGAACCATCTGAGCGTAAAGTTGATCGTAGACCGATCGGCGGGAGTCGTTATACACTTTGATCGTGTTGATGGATTCTGTCGCCTGAAAGCACACCGTAAATGATGGTCCCATTAACCCAGCAGGACGGTTCTTACGCACAGGAGCCAACATAAGAACCTGCAGAACCTTGCCACCAGAGGCGGCGCCTAAATTCAATTTGACCAGTCGACTGCACACAGACTTGATTTGCTAAATTTGAATTTAATACTGTACGACACACACAGACACAGAGAGAGAGGCAGACACACACACACACACACAAATAAAGACAGACTCACACTCAGACAGACACATACAAACACACAGACCGACACACACACACACACACACACACACAAACACACACAAACACACACAAACACACACCAGAATCTTGCAGAAGGACTTATACTCCAGATAAGTCAGATGTTCCGCCAGTTCAGACGCATCCAGATGATCGAAGAGTAGGGACATCTTCCTCTTTTTTGACATGGATGATACGCGCTGGGTCACCTGCCGCTTCCACTTATACGACGGCCTGAAAGAGCAGAGCACCAAACATCTTACAGAACTTAAAAAAATAGGCTCATATTTATAGTTAGAAAGCAACACTGATTGTGAATCAGTTTCACTTGCTGTTGGGCGAATGGAACAGACAACAGGTAGAAATTAGAGGCACTTAGCAAGACCCCCCTATAAAGGAGTGCTTCTGCAGGTGG
>JAOUQT010060522.1:0-10537 GCA_025769995.1 Xyliphius kryptos | reverse complement strand
CCCGAAAGGGTGAGGGTTGCGTCAGGAAGGGCATCCGGTGTAAAACATGTGCCAGATCCTAATGCGAGGAACTCACTGTGGCGACCCCTGGTGACGTAAAAAAGCTGAAAGATGAAAAAAAATAGTTGATACAGTGTTTCTCTGTGAACATAAAAGTGAACAAGAGTGAATCATTTACATGAAGTCATTCACTCACCAGTCTCTCTCTCTCTCTCTTTTCTTCCACCCTTAACCCCCTAGGCATCATGCTGCTGCTCCTTTTAGGAATTTTTCTCCTCCACATCTTCACCCTCATCCTCCTGCTCGCTGCCACCATTGAGAATGTGAGTCACCTAAAACATCTTAAGCTTTGACCTCATATTTACACAAAAATTTCTCATTTTCCACTGTGTTTCTACACGTCATCTCTTTACCCTGATCACTGGAGTCAGATTAACAATAATAAATTATCAATATCTCATAAACACTGTTTATAGATTCATAAACTAAACATCACATTCCCTTTTAAAAACTAAACTTTAATTTATGTTTGGTTTTGAAACAAAAACAACAAAATACAAAAACACTCTAGAACCTATAATACACCCTTGAGGAACACCATCATGAAAATGTATTGTTACAGACAATTAACTTGTTATTTTATTGTTATAAATTCCTTCCTAATTCACAGTTTATCACATTTACTTCCATTACAATTAAATGTAGTTCTTCATTAATATATGATAAAATATTATCAAGATATTTTATTTCTACAATTCGTTTTAATTTTATTGAAATTTTATTGAAATTAACTGTTATTAATTCTTATTGTAAATAAATACAGGTTTAATGTTTGATTATTTTATTTATTTACTGAAATGTTACAAACCTAGTGTTTAATATCAAAAACTAATAAGGCTAATATACATTTATCATAATTGCTCATTCTATTTCCTTTCTCTGTCTCAGGCCTGGTGGACGACTGGTCACATGTCCACTGATATTTGGGCTCGTTGGCTTTGGAACGGGGCTCAGTGGAATTACACATCACTGCCAGACTTTTATCCTCAAGGTACACACCATGTGTGTGTGACTATACCCAGGAATTGACTTGTAATTGTGTGTATGCAAATTGTTTGCTCTGTTTTTGTGATGTTACTTATATTATGTCTACTTGTGTGTGTGTAGATTACCTCCAGGCAGTGCAGGCGAGTGCTGTATTAGCGTGTGTGTTGTCAGGTATCGGTTTGTTTGTGTTTTTGGCTCAGCTCTTCACTCTACCCATCGGAAAACGCTTCATTCTGTCCGGAGTCTTCCAGCTTCTGGCCTGTATGAACACACACACACACACACGTGGTCTAAATTTTTCTCATTTATATCTTGACTGATATGAAGCCACTGCTAAATTTGGTACTGGTTTGGACAGCCAATTAGCATCGAGGACAATTAAAAGGTTCTTTAGCCCCGCCTCTCTCTCTACACCTAGAACACCTAATTTATATCAACACCTTAGCAAATTCTTGTCCCCATAGCACCCTTTGTTGGTGATTTATTAAATTTGTTTAAATATTTGAGGAAACCGGTTCCTCCATTTGAACCTGGAGATCCTTCACAAGCTGTATGTATATTTCATTACTCTCTTTTGTTACATTTTCTGGATGAGATGAATTGTTTAGAATTGTTTTTAGTAGACAATATTAAAACTTATTCAAAATTAATAATAAAAACCTATAGAATGTTTAATAACTCGTCTAAAGTTTAGGTTCGAAACTATTTCCGTTTTATTTTACAGAAGATTTGATTTACTGATTTTAAAAGAAAATATTTCCAGAGAAATATTTAGTTTCCTGTTATTACAATGACATCTGGAGTCCAGGAGAGTAACATCACTGTTTTAAATCACATCATCATCATCAACTTCATCATCATCAACAAAAACAACAATAAATGTGATGATAATAATAATTATAGTAATAATAACAATAACAATATTAATTAAAAAAAATAATAATAACAATAACAATAATAATAATTAAAATAATAATAATATTTTTTCGTCCATGACACACAATGAAGGGGTATAAGGATTTTATTTACAGTCAACCAACTATGAAAAAAATGGCAATTTAAAAAATTCAAAATATTATTGCCATTAAAAATATGAATGATTATTAATGATATTAATGATTAATGATTATTATTGATAATTAATTGTTTCCTGTTTTATTAATAAAACTATTAATAGTTATTTATAAATAGTTATTTTTGATTATTATTTATTATTAATGACTATTAATGATTATTTATTATTAATGATTATTGTTGATTAATAATGATTATTATTGATTATTATTAATTATTAATGATTATTAATGATTTCTCAGGTCTTTGTATCATGATTGCGGCATCGATCTACACGGACATTTTCCATAAACATGAACAAGGTTGGTACGGTCCGAGTTTTATCATCGCCTGGACCGCCTTCGCTCTCACCTTCATCTCCTCTATCATATACTTCATCCTGCGCAAGAAAACCACCTGAAAGGACCACTCACACTCAAACACACACACACACACTCTCTTACACACACTTAAATAAAACACGCCCCTCTACATTCCTAACTCTTTATAAACTTATACATTTATACACACAATTAAACACATAAACACACACAAACACACACGTCACTGTATAATAGAAGAGATTTTGTTAATATGTTCAGTGTTTTCTGGTCCCTATAAAAGTGTTTTAAATAAAAATAAACAAACATTTATTGTAATTTCCCCGAGTTTTAGAATTAACATTGAATCATTGTCTACATTAATCATTAAATCAATTAAGCACCCAGCAATAGTAACATGTGTGTGTGCATATGTGTGTGTGTGTGTGTGTGTAAATATAAATAAATACTGGATTGACTTTATAAATGGAATAAAGGTGTGAAGGAGGAATGTGATTCTGCACCACTTTATTAATAATATTAGAAAGATTTTAATATGAAGATGAAAATTAATGTTTTAATAAGTTACTAATAACTGGAATTAATGTTTTTGTTTTCATTCATTACTAATAATAATAAAAATATAATAATAATACAGTTTTTTATCATGTATTTGAATAAAAATTAATTTTGTGTGTCAGTTTGTTGTTGTTTAGTTATAATTTGTTGTGAGTGTGTCTATTTTATTAAAACACGCACATTCATAAAATGCATGATTCTGATTGGCCGGTGGAGTTTATAAAAATCATTCACTGTCCAGTTGTTACAAACTTGTCTAACATTATTATGTGTGTTGCAGAATGACACACATATAGGTTTTTAAATTATTCTTATTATTGTTATTATTATTATTATTATTATTATTATTATTATTAATATTTTAATTATTATTATTATTATTACTATTATTATTGATTAGTATTATTATTATTATTCTTTTTTTTTTTTTTTATTATTATTATTCCACACACCTGAACGCGCACTGAATGCTCAGACCCAGGTGCAGCCTCACCCGTCATGTCAAATTACCACTCTCCATTCTCTGTGTATCACTCTTCAGAAATCACTCCTATATTTACAATGTTAAAAAGATCAAAGCCACTCTAGCCCGCACTCTAGCAGAAGCTGGTTTTTGGAATAAATCAAAACTCTCATGTAATCTCATGGGCATAAAATTATTTTAGTTTGACTTAAAAACTCCATTTAAACTTTACACTGTATATTCTGATCTTCTGTATGCGGATATTAAAAAATCTCATCGACTGACAAACACATTATAAAGCCAGGAGGATTTGTTCAGAACAACCTCCTAAAATTTCTCCATAGACCTCCATGTTAAATTTCAGAAAAATCATCACTGAGCTTTCTGATACTTATAATTTTCTAAATTGTAATAAGTTTTTCATCAATCAACACCAATTTTACATCAAAACAAAGCCCAAGGTCTCCCGATGCTCATCACCCTAACCCTGGGTTTTTAATTAAAAACTCCAATAGAGATGAATGGGAGAATGTTTCTGAAACATGATGTCCCCTTGATGAAAGTCTAAAACATGACACTGATTAAAAATATTTTTAGGGTAATGAGGATTTGTTCAGCATTAGACACAAAAAACTCTCCCATTCACTGCCATGTTAATTAGATTTACTTTTTCCAGATTTTTATTTGTGTTTAACTCGTGATAAATCACACGTTTTATTCTCTATATAAATAATTTTTACATCATAGTGATTGTAAAAGGTTCCTCTTTTGTACCATATTTGTAGATAAGTGGCGGATGCATTTACAGTTCTGTCAATCATTCTGTAGGTATGACAAGGATTTTTTTCTGCCCTTCTCTCACAGACACGCCCACATGCAGACACACAGACAGTAAATGCTAACTGCTAATGTTAAATGATAATGCTAATAGTTAATGCTAATTGCTAATGCTAATTGCTAGTGCTAATTTTGAGAGCTAATGCTAACATTTGTTACAATACTAAATGCTAATAGTAATTTCTGTTATGTAATGCTAATTGCTAATGCTAATAGTAATGCTAATGCACTCACTGCATCACTGGGGAGAGTTAATGAACCCTTTTTTACTGTGTTCACCATTCTGGGAGGTACACACACTTACACACACTCAGACATGCACACACTGAAACACACACAGCGAAACATACACTACTGATTGCATTCTCTTAGGATTAGGAAGAATGACTAACTATGTGTATGTGTTTGTCAGGTCTAGTTGGAATGGTGGGTCACATAATGTTCACGCAGGTGTTCTAGGTGATGGCATCTAGATGCCACTAGGAGGTCAGTAACCACTTTAACCAGTGCTGATTTTGTGCTGTGATGAGGTCTGAAACCTGACTAATAGAGTTTATTAATGTCATGTAGGTAAAACATAGCTGCTGTGCTACAGCCTTTTCTAGAATCTTACTGATGAAAAGGAAATTCGCCTATATTTAGAAAGTTGACTGGGGTCAAGGTCAGATTTTTTAATTAGAGGTTTGATAATTGATAATTTATAGGATTTAGCAACATAAGCTGTGCTAACTAAAGAGTTAAATATTTTTAATAACGGCTTCAAAGTTTTTTAATTTATAATCAGAATTGTTGTATTATTGATCATATGTAGAATTATATATTATTTTTTGTTAATAGTATTAATATTTATTCTGATGTTTTAAATTCATGAAGTCTATGTTATCATTATACCAGGGAGCTAAATAGTTGTCTCTAATTATTTCCTGTTTAAAGGAACTACATTATCTAGAGTGCTGCAGAATGTTGACTCTAATAATACAGTTGTCAGACGGTGAGCCAATTAAAGATAAATCTGGAAGTTTTTTTTACAAAGTTATGTGCTGACTCTGATGTAAATGTGCGTCTGAAGCTGGAACATGGCAGAGTGGGTATATTATTATTTATCTGTATTTTATCAGTGATCAAGTAATGGTCTGAGATATCTTCACACTGTGGGAGTATAACAGTATTTTCAATGTCTAATCCAAGCTACTAGGCTGTCATGCTTTACAAAGGATAGAGACAATAAACACATAAAAAACACAGTCATTGAGGGGATCAGGAAATGAATGTAACCACTATATTAATTCTTTTTGATCACATGTCTTTGTGCTACATCCTGGGTTTCCCAGAGACATGGAAATGGTAGAAATACTATCTTCTGCTACTTCGGTCTCCCAGAGGATATCTTCAGTGATAGGGTACCCTACTTACTCCCAGAGTCAGGTCAGGTTTCGTGGAAAAGCTTTGCTTTAAAACACTTTGCAATCCGAAGATACATTTCATGCTCTACCTCTTGTTTTCTGACGTAGTTTTTTCTTTGATAGAACTTGAATTTTTGATTTTATTTTAAATTTTAAATATTGACCATTTTATCCAATATTTTCTCGTTGTGGGACTAATAATTATCTTTATTAATAGTTTGTTAATAGATATGGGTTTGGTTTTTGTTTAAATGTTAGTTTTAGTTAATGATGAGAACATTGTTGTTTAACTTAGCAAAAATGTGGATACACTCCAGAATTGAATGTGTTCTTTCAGAAGCATGCTGGAACTTTCAATCAAATGATATTCCAGTCTGCCCCCTAGTGTTTCTGTAAGTCTACTGAACATTGGTCTAGCTCCATGGAAAACAACTACAATACACACACACCTTGTAAAATATTTATAATGGAGTTTTTAAAAGTCATTAACTTTTCCTGAGAAACAAATCTTTAATTGCTTCATCAATATCCAAGCAATAATTAATCAATATCTAATCAATATCCAATCACCTTTCAGTATTAAAATAACTCACAAATTCACAAACATCTTAAATAAATGTGAGTTTATTGCAGTTTTGTAAGAATAAACTTATGAACTTTGATTTGGATAAAAAAAGAATTGTAAATCCAAACTGATTATAAAAATGTAGAAAAGAACATAAACATTTCCATCACCTTTAACCTTTAAACCCTTTAACCTTTAATCCTTTATAAACTTAAAGAAAAGTCATTATATTTTACATTTTAAAAAGAGTGGACACTAAAACAGTTTCTTCTGATAAAATACATCTGATTTTTAATCTAAATATATTTAATTCATTTATTATTTAACAAAATAAACACATTATCACTTTAGACTCTGTCATTTATTTGTTTATCTTTTCTCTCTCTTCCTCCTTTCATCCAATCAGACGTAGTCGTCTTCATCTTGCTTGGCGAATCCACTATTAACAGCTGCTTCAATGCTCTTTTTCACCTCGGCAGAAGCAGCAGGTAAGATGGCCAGTAGTTCTTTATCGATCTTCTCAATTCTCGCCACAGTCTTCTTCTCAAAGTCCTCCTTATTCTTCAGGACAAGTTTCAATATGGCTGTCCGAGCCTCGTCGCAGGAATTCTGTAACTGGATGCGCTCGGTTTTAAACTCAGGTCTCGCCTGGTCCATAGCCATCAGTTTTCCCAGAGAGCTGACTCGATCCATCAGATACTGGGTGGAAACCTCGGTGTAGGTTGTAGAAATCATGTTTACCAGATTAGCAATGTTAGTTGCTTGAAAGGCTTGAGTGTAGAGCAGATCTTTGGTGAAGAGCTTTGCACTGTAGGAAAGTGCTTTTGACTTCTCAGAGGTGGAGACAAAATCTTTCAGTGTTCTAGTCAAGCTGGTTTTGACGATGTTGGATACCATTTGAAAGAAATGCACCATCTTCTCCCACTGCTCCTTTGCTCTCCCCATCGCATCCATACCACTCACAAGCATTTTTATGGTGGTGTCAAAGTCGATCTCTTTGACCTCACAGTTCCTCATTGTAATCAGGATGTCGGTCAGCTCCTTTTGGTTCTTCTCCATGTTCTCCACACTCTTCTCGTAGCTCTCTCTGCTCTTGTTCAGCTGAGCTCGGCTCTGTTCTATACGGAACCTGGCGTTGTCCGATGCTCTTTGTGAAACCCTCGCTTTGTCAGTTTTGCTTTCTTCTTTGTACAGCATGGGGGGTTTGGGACCCAAGGAAGGAGTCTTTGTGACATCTTTACTCTTGCTGTCAAAACTACGAGCTGCTTCCATCAGTTTCTTAATCTGTTCAATCAGCTCCTTCATTTTGGTTTCTTCACATTTCCCCTCTGGTGCAATCTTTTCAAGTTCTGTGCAGATCTTAATCCCTTCTTCACAAATGTTAAGAGCGATTTCTTTAACTTTACTGTTAACTTTGGATTTTAAACTCTCCTTGATTCGGACAAACTGTTGGGACTGGAAATTTGTGACTGTACTTTTGTTCTTTTGATCATAGAGGCCTTTCCAGTTAATGGTGTTGTCCTTCACAAAGCCATAAATGTTCTCTGTGCACTTTAGGATTTCTTCAGATTTGCTATAAATGTTAATTTCATCAATGCTATCACCTGTAGACTTCTCTCCTCCTGACTGACTTGCTGAGTCAGAAATTTTTGTCAGGTTTTTCATTTGGTTTGCTGGTTCAGAAACAATTGATGTAAAACCATTCACAAGAGTTGTGAAGCTCCCAGACAAACTTTCAACAAAATCCATCCCAATCATTTCCCATCCACTGGGTAGAGAATTCATTGCATTGTTGTAAGTTTCATTTGCTTGCTTCAGTTCCTCTTCCATGGATTTCATTATCTTTGTTGAGTTTTTCATAGCTTCTTCTGATGATTGTTTTCTCATCTTGGCCTCTTCCAGTTTTCTCTGGACGGCTACCAGCTCCTCTCCATAGAAGAACTTGGCGTTCACACAAGCTTCCAGCAGTTCTTGAATAACATTGATGACACCTGTGAATTTATTTTCAGTTTCATTGGCCAATTCAAGACAGTCATCTGCGATTACACGAATGTTCTCCAACTGATCAGGGAGGTGAGCTTTAATGACCTCTTCATTGTCCTGGAATAAGATATTCACAGCTTTCTTCATGTAATCTGGAACCGCCATGGTGTGAAGTCGGATTTGATCCATGTTCTTGTGGGCCGTGTTGAAAGCCCCCCATCCGGAGTTACACACCTGCATGAGACAGGCTCGGAATGAATCAGGGTATTTGATGAACTTGTATCCAGCTACAGGGGGGTTCTTATTGATGGAGAAATCTGTTTTAGAGGAGATGAAGACTAGTTCTCCCAGTATGGCTATAGAGAGCGGAGCTGGAGTTAGGTACTCCTCCCAGTTAGCATACGGTTGCATGATCAGCTTGGTCTGGTTTCTCATGTTTTCGGCTGTGTTGAGGCTTTGTGTTATTTTTACAATCTGTGAACTCATTTTGTTCTCGTTCCTGTTAAGAAACAACAATAAAATTATTTTTTTAAAATATTTAATTTAAAGCTCATTTATTCCAATCACATTGAAATGTTAACGCAAATACATCATACAATAATTAATCACATTAATCACAAACCACAAATACAAGTTAAAACAATCCCATAACCACTGCAGCATCAATCCACATGTGACCTACAGCTGGATATTCGTTAATGACTGAACGCAGGTGCAGTTTGGTTCACCCTTTAACAGTTAGAACAGCTTCAAATCTTTTGAGAAGATCTTATGGGAATTTGATCATTCTTTCATAAGTACATGTGAGAGGTCACAGACTGATAATGGATGAGAACATCTGACTCACAGACTCTGCTCTAATTCATCCTGGATTGTGAGAGTTCAGTTCTTCTACACCGCTCTCACGCCTTTATGTCTTTATGTTCACTCGTGCACCATCCTGTTAGAACAGAAAGTGCCCACAAAATTGGGAGCATGAAATTTTCCAAAATCTCTTGGTGTGCTGGAGCAGTAATCATTCCTTTTTCTGGACCAAAGGAGCTGAGCTATCTCCTGAAAAATTACCCCACACCATGACTCCTCTCCAACAAACTTTACACTCTGAACAATGCAGTCAGACACATACCATACTCAACCACTTATCCCTTAAGAAATGTAATTGGTCATTGCAGAAAACACATCTCCATGGATCTAGAGTCCAATAAAGGTGTGATTTTCACCACTGAATTCCACACTTTTCATTGTACTTTGTGATGTAAGACTTGGATGCAGCTCTGACATCACAACCCAGTTTATGAAGATCTCTACAAACTATTCTTGGTCTGGTCTGAGGTTCACACGAATTATGGAGCTCCATAGTGATTGAGTTGGTGACATCTGTGCACTATGTTTCTCATTATCCACTAAACCTTCCTCCCTCCGTATTGTTATTGTATGTGTCCTACAACTTCCTGTCTGAGGTACTGTTGTTCACAATCACTTCCACTTTATCACTGACAGGTGTGTGTGTGTGTAGTATTGACTAGTGAGGAAACTTCACCACAGTGTGTGATACACAGGTGACGTCCTTTCGCTGTATTACGCTGGAATTCACAGAGCTCCTGAAAGAGCATCCCAATCTCTAAATAATGTGTGTGGAAACAGTCTGTAGGTCCTGTAGAACACCTGTAGAACAATGAAGTGTTTGAAACACCTGAATTCAGTGATGTGGGCGGGGCATAAAAGTGATAAATGTTAAATTAAACACTGGATATGAGACAAATGTGAGATTTAAACAACAACGAGGAACTTTATACTTTATCAGTGATTATAACTTCATAGAGTTTTATCTGAACAAACACACACATATACACACACACAAACACACATAGACACACATATACACACATACACACACATATACATACACACACACACATACATGCACAAACACACACATACACACACACATACACACACATACACACACATACACACATATACATACACACACACACACAAACACAAACACACATACACACACATATACATACACACACACAAACACACATACACACACATATACACACATACACACACACACACATACACACACACACATACATGCACAAACACACACATACACACACACATACACACATACACACACATACACACATATACATACACACAGACACACAAACACACATACACACACATATACATACACACAAATACATACACACACACAAACACAAACACACATACATACACATATACACACAAACACACACACAAACACACATAC
>JAOUQT010060514.1:0-10537 GCA_025769995.1 Xyliphius kryptos | reverse complement strand
AAAACATCAGCCAGAAAGGATGAGAACAGAGAAAAGGGGTGTGGTCACCACCTGCAGAAGCTCTCCTTTATAGGGGGCGTCTTGCTAAGTGCCTCTCATTTCTACCTGTTGTCTATTCCAGTTGTTTAAGCGTTCCCTTTATTTTTTGAGCAGTGTATGTTCTTTGTTTTTCTTTTACTTTTAGAACCAAATGAAATAAATGAGGAGATTCACATAAATAACATGAGATTTGATCAGCTCATATTGGATCTTATCTTAATTCATGATGTCAGCTCTCGGTCCTGATGTTTGTTCAATAGTCGCAAACCCGCGATACCGAAAAGGTCCAGAGGAGTGCTTTGATGACAACTGGCGCGTAAGTGTGCATAGTGCTCTTTATGCTTTAAATTTGTGAAAAATCCCCCAAAACACTTTGTTCTTAAAAATAGTAAAATAATTTGACAGTGAAAGTACGTCAACCAACCAGTTCCTTAAAATTCCTGTGAATTTTTGCTAAAAGCTTTAAAAACTAAGTTTAAGCGACACTCAGTGCTTGTGTTGCGGTTTGATTTGTTTCATGTCTGCCGATTAACCGACCAGGAGAAGAATGTAGACTGCGGCGGGGCGTCTGCTCTGACTCCATCAATCTGTGGCACTCTCATCCTCCCGCTGTTGCTTCTTTGGTTTCTAAGTGGAATGGGACACTATCCATTTTGAGGTCGTACGTTACGAGCAACTGCTGCTTCAGAGTGATGCCAAAACTGTCAGCATGTGCCTGTGTACGAGCAAAAAGTATAATAACTGGGTGACACCTTGCATTTCAGGGCAAAGTTTTATTCATCACGGCTTTTTGGAATGAAGGCTTGACGGGAGTGTCCAGGTTTTTCAGTGATGATGTGATATGAGCAGAGTGGAGGAACCACTGTTACCTCAAATTTTCTATTTCAGATGTATGGACAAAAGTATTGGGACATTACACCTACAGGGGCTGTTATGACCGCTCACTCTAAGTTAGTTTGCAACCATAACAACGTCCATTCTACTTTAAAGGCTGCAAAAAATGATCTTTGATGGAGTGGTGTGGAGTTTGGGGCGCTCTGCACGTGTCAAATTCCTCCACACCAGTCTCACTCCACCATGCCTTTATGGGCCGTGTTTTGTCAGTCATCCTAGAAGAGACAAAAATCCATCCCCATGCTGCTCACCCAAAAAAAATGGAGGCCAACAATTGTCCAAATGCACTTTATTTTTTAAAAGCCTATGATAATTATTTAATTAAGAGTGTGTCGCAATACTTTTGTCCATATGATATAGTATCAATGTCATAATTGACTTTTAAAGTACTTTATATTCAGTAGTCATCTCATCGCAGCGCTCTAAGTGATTCTTGTTTACTTGCTTTCTTAGAGAAGAACCTGCCAAAGTAACGGTGCTCCCACTCTTTGTAATTGGATTTTATTTAATGCCATGAGAGTTTAACCGCATGTGAGTTTGGTATATATTCGAGGGCGTAATCCTTAATTGGAAGTGGTGTAAAAAGAAAAATGTTGCCTGCTGTATTTTTTTAATGCATTTTAATTTAACATTAATCTGTGACTTACATGTCCGCTAATAATATTTCTTTTTAAGTCCACAGGGTGGCGCCAAAAAGCTCTGTAGCCACTTTGTATGTCTATTTAATCAGGAGGTATATTGGTATTTTGCACTTTTCATAAATGCCCAGGAAGATTTGTGAGAAATCATATCAGGTCATGTTATTTTTTATGACTTTTAATGCATTTCAGTAACTTATGGGATAAATTATAATATTTCACGAAATTAAATGTGATGTTTGCTGGTTTGTAAAATGTGGAGAATTGTAGAAATATCAAATGTTTGTGACATATACGTTAAGAAACAGCCTACAGAGAATTTTTAGGTGGGTCAGTTAATTCTTCTTAAAAATCTCGGTTCTCATTATAATGTAGTCAGGTATGACTTGGGACACTAAAGTGTGAAAATAAAACCATGTTGGATCAGAAATGATGGATTCTGGTAAATTGGTGCCACTGGCTGAGGTTTTGAAACATGATATGAGATTATGGGATGAATAGAGGGATCAAAGGAGCACATGATGGGTTAAAATGGTACATAAAGAAGGACCCATACAGTCCAGCTAAAGGATGTGAGAAAACTAAAGATATTTTTCAGTGCACTTCATTTTGCGGATGAAGCAACATCTGTGCGTAGTCACCAGTTTGGGCAGCTTTAGGCTTGTGGTTATGGAACCAGCCAGTGACCTAAAGATCCCCGGTTTGATTCTCCGTCCCAACAAGCACTATGGTTGGAGTGCCCTTAAGCAAGACACCTAACCCCACTTGCGCCATGGGTGCCATATACATATTTTCGCATGTGCTCACGTCACTCAGTGTGTTTATATGTGTGTGTTTCACTGCACAGATCGGTTAAATGTGGAGGACAAATTCCTCTGTGGCGGATTCCCGGTTCGAAACCCAATCTGGGTGAAGTTCACATTCTCCCCGTGTCTGCGTGGGTTTCCTCTGGGATCTCCGGTTTCCTCCCGCATTCCAAAACCATGGATTCAGGGTAAATTGAATGCTCTAAATTGCCCTGAATAGTGTGTGTGGCTGTGTGAGTGATTGTGTACCCAGCGATGGATTGGCGCTCTGTCCTGGGTGTATCTGCCCCCCGGCGACCCTCATAGAGGAATAAGTGTAAGATAATGAAGGAATATTCTCTAGATACTGTAGGCAAAGTGGATCACTTTAACACGTATCACTCATTCATAACACAATACAACCACTTCTCATATTCAATCTTCACAGCAGTCCACACTTGGCAGAACACTTGGTAACCTCACCTGCAGGTCATTTAATGGTTTGATCACAAGAGTCTGCTGGTGCGTTCAGTTTTCTTTAATGTCCAGTGGACGTGAATCAGGCAAAATGCTCCCACCTGTCAGCACAGTCATGTCCATCTGTGAGCGGAACAAGAAACCAGGCAGGATGACTGCAGACTGCCAGAACTCATGGCCGGTATCCAAAAAGTTTTAGTTCGGCTATTAAAAGAAAAGAAATACCTTAGTAAACAGAAAAATAATAAAATAATAGACTGAGGACAGTACAGGAATTAAGCCCAATGCTGATCAAAGGAATGACTGGATAATTGGCCTGATGGAAGGAACTGATAGACGACGCTGTTTTTGCACCGAGCTTCCTTTGATAAGGCTGCAGCTGTGAGTTGCTAATCTGTAGTCATCCATGTTGACTTTGTGACTCACATGTGAAAGAGACAATCGTGTGTTAGTGAAATTAAGATCATAGAATTGAGAAAAGGCTGCAGAGTCACGACAGCCAACATGATGTTTGATTTTAGAAAAAAATGTGTTTGGCCACAAGCCATACCACCCACACCCACCCAACTATTCCCATCTCTGCACACTCCGCACGGCCAGAAGTACGGCACTTCAAAATCCACCTTCTGCTTTCCTCTGAATGTTTTTGTACAGGACATCGGAGTGTGTAATAAAGAAATAAGGTACGACAGGTACGGAGTGGTAGCTAAGTGGTTATGGCCACTGAAATAACCAATGTGGGCCCTCATTGCTCCAGGGATTCTGTATGAAACCGTGTGTTCTGACCCCAATTTATTTGGGACACTTGTAAGTCACTTTGGATAAAAGTGTCTGCTATATAACCAATTTTTTTTTCAATCTATAAAAAATGTAAAACCTTTAAACTTTCTATTTGCCGTCCCTTATCTTCTCTTATCTTAAAAAAAAAAAAATATATATATATATAAAAGAGTGCATGCATTATTGTAATAAATCACGGGAAAGAGGTGCTGTTAGGTACTATGTGATGCAAAGAACGGTTACACCTCTTTCCTGTGATTTATTCACAATAATACACAACCTCGAGCGCATTATTGCTTTTATAATATGTCACAAACACACTATAATAATAAAACACAAAGTTTGATTCATAAATGCGTTTATTATAAACAAAATTGTTAGTAATCTGGTCTTCTGCACCATACTCTAGGTTTTATCTAGGACATAATCTTGCCTCTCAGCATTGGGGATCCAGGTTTGAATCCCCATCTGGGTGGAGTTTCCATGTCCTCCTCGTGTCCACGTGGGTTTCCTCTGGGTTCTCCGGTTTCATCCAACAGTCCGAAAACTAAATTCCATGCTCTAAATTGCTTTATTATAGTGTGTGTTTGTTTGTGTGAGTGTGTGTGTGCCCAGCGATAGATTGACACCCTGCCCTGGGTGTATTTGCCCAACGCCCAAAACATTCTCTCCTGGATGGGTATGGGGAAGCCCACCGCGACCCTAGAAGAGTATTAAGCAGAAGATAATGAATGAATAATTGCTGAGTAACAGGTTTCCGGTTTCTTTAACAATCAAATAGTAAATCAAATGCTCTTAATTTCCCCATAAAGTGTGTTTATGTGTGTGGCTGAGTGAGCGTGCCCTATCCTGGGTGTATCTGTCCAGCGTGGATAGGTGTGGACCCCCACCGTGACCCTTGTAAAGGATTAAGTGGACGATAATGAATGAATTAATAAATTAATGAAGGAACACATATGTTGGATAAGTGTTTAATAAGGTTGAAGTCAGATTTCTTTCAGTAGAGGCCTTCGGCACCAAACTCACCCCACTTTTCTGACCCCTTCATGACTTCAATGCAATATCACTTGTGGCATTCATTTTAATTTTGCATCCTTAATCTTAGTAATGATCTTCCTGCAACTTGGCTTTATTGTCTAAAATATTCACACACTAAGTGACCTCTACATAGATTCTTTGCTGGTAGCACCTCAGATTTATTTAGCAGTTTTCTGTTAAAATCCCAGAGGGATCTTAATTGCCTTACACCGGTTTCAGTCCCCATCATAAATTATGCCCCTCAGCATGGGTGTGTCCTCGCATATCCACGAGTGGTGCTTTAAAAAAAGAGGTCCAATTGAAGTCCAAGCTGTGAAAAAAAACAAACTTTCTGGTGGCCACATTTTAACCCATTGCATGTGCTTTATGGGAATTCTACAAGACTGTAGAAAATCTATTAGCACCTCCCCAATCCTCTAGACCCCTCTAAAGCTCCGACCTTCCTTTTTATTTTAATAAAGTCACACAGGACCACAGTCTTCGCTAATGATCCTGCAGCAAGGTGCTGGGGTGGTCATATATGAAAGTGGGGTGGGGTGGGGCTGAAGCCATTAATTTAGACCAGTTCCCTCGCACGTGGAGCTACTTATCAGGCAATGAGGTGTCGGACGACCTTCCAGCTGCAGTGGCAATACGACTTTATCCCTTAACTTAAAACAACAAAGCTCTGTTTTTGTTGCTTCTCACACATAGGCATGTGGTGTTAATATCCTAACCATTAATATCTCACTGAACAATATTAATGAACTGTTTCAGATATCCAAGGTGTGACTTGAGAATCTTGGGCTCTCACTGTCTAATGACTTTTGACCGCACTAAAGAAACTTAATGGAATAAAAGGGATGTTATTATGTTATTATTAGTGTTGGTGGAACAATATTCCTTATTGGTCATTTTTATTTCTGTCGCTTTAGGAGTTAAATATGACTTATACCTATTGATGCACCATAGTTTACTGATGTGCTTCAGATGACCTTTGTTATGTGTTTTTTGTTTAAAGTTTTGTTTTAAGGCTAGCCGTCATCCATAAAGAGCTGAATATAAAGAACCGTCTTAATATATATCAGATTTATGTGTCGGAATGTTTTCTTAATGTGCAACTTGTAAAATATTCCACCATCTGCTCCCCATTAGAGTGCGACACAGGACTCATTGCACCGCAAAAGTGAAAGCTCTCAATACTGTGATTCATAACATCACGGTGCTGCTTTATGGCCCCGAATCGTGTAGCTGAGTGAACATACTCATGTGTAAATGTTTTGGGACATATCTCCTTATGAATTCAGGTGTTTCATTCAGTCCAACAGATGTAGAATACTCGACCACCTAATCATATAGTTTGCCTTTACGAACGTGGGTTGTTCCGAATAGATCATAGAATTACAATGGAACTATAATTAGTGAGACTGTAATTAGATGGCACCATTGCAACAAGTCAAATTCCTCTAGTTCCCTCTAGATATTCCACATTTAAAGTGAGCTTATTTAAAAGTGGAAGTGTTTGGGCATCACAGCATTCAACATCTATATTTTAAAACAGATCGCACAGAGCTGAAGTTCCAAATCTTATCTGGCTTTAACATCAGCACCATTACTGTGCACAGTGAGCTTCAGAAGCCACTTTGAATTTAGGCAAAAGCTTTTAGCAAAATTGTACTTGGGTGTAGGTCATAACAATTCACAACATTACAAGTGGGAACAAAGACTTCGAATCTTGATACATGAAAGGGCAAAGTTTTATTTGAGATTAGTGCGGTCAGCATGTACTTATGGAGGATTCTGAACACCTGGAGGAAGAAACAACTCCTGAGTTGTTAGGTGTTTGTGATTTTGCTTCAAAACACTGTTGGGTAAAAAAAACTCCCTTCTCGCCCAGTAATCACATGGACCGCTCTTCCCACATACCCCTCTCACTGACCCATTTTTATCAATTTCATCCCTGATTTTCATATTATACTTCTTATCTGATTTTATGTGACTTTTTAACGACACTGAGTTATCCTGTTGTGTGTGTGTGTGTGTGTGTGTGTGTGTGTGTGTGTGTGTGTGTGTGTTCTCCTCTTCTTCTCAAATTTCTCATTTATTGGCTTTTATCAGTCTTGCCTCCTTCATGTGGACAGAAGCCAGGGAGTTATTCCAGGCTTTTTTATTTTAGCTGGACAGAGTCGATTGAAAACACGAAACACAAATGGGCAAACACTGAAGAAACCCAAAACCTGCATTCTGCCTATGCTGCAAATTGTCTTCGTAGGTTATAAGTAAGAACTTACCTGAGAGCTGCAGGTCCCTTACTGGTTGTCATATGAACACATTTATTTCACCCATTTGTCCCAAAACACATTAGGTTCATGTTCGGCAGACATATGGTACTGCTAGCTATATGCAAGGCAAATGTATCTCATGCGGTCTCCATGTTTCAAAATACTTCTGGTTTGTTACCAGGAAAATTTGGCACGTTTGGCTGATGCATGACCCAAATCTTGTATGTATGTGGACCACATCTGCCAACCGGGAGCAGTCCACATAATTTCTATCAATCCATGCCAGAATATTTTTTCTATCTGGGATTGGATTTTGTGTTGTACATGGTTTAACCTGCACTAAAGG
The DNA here is from genome assembly GCA_025769995.1 of Xyliphius kryptos. Lineage (NCBI taxonomy): Eukaryota > Metazoa > Chordata > Actinopteri > Siluriformes > Aspredinidae > Xyliphius > Xyliphius kryptos. The sequence continues at coordinate 3,279 of JAOUQT010060514.1, read as the reverse complement.
GTTCTGATAAAGGTTCTCTTATGATGGGTATGGTGGGTGGGTGGGGTCATTGCAATGCACCTCATTAATTAGTCATGCAACAAAAGGAATTCCTCAAATTAAAAATAACTCCTAATGTAAATAGCTGATCTGGGTGCAGTGCCCAAAGACAACAAACTTGGCCCCTCATGGCTCCCTTAAATGTGGTATGTCACCTCACACAGAGATATGATATTTAAACACTGACGTCTGCATCCTGTTAACCACAAGCATGTTAAAGTAAAAAAAAATGATTGCTCCCTCTAATACAGTCACTCGCCCCAGCCAGGCCCCCCCACCCTGTTTAAATAGTGTAGGGGGTAAGAAATAAAAAAGAGCAAGTTAAAAGGGGTAAATGGGAGGAGGGTCATATAACAAGTAGTACAACCTCAGAAGAGCACATTCTTTCCCTCTAGTAGTGGGAAGGTGGTCTGAATCAAAACCTGTCCTGGTGAGAGCCCTTTTATTTTTATCACATGCACGCACACGCACTGCGCTCGCACCTTATTAGCAGGTTGAAACAAAAGGTCTACAGTTCAGAAAAACGCACCAGAAAAATGAAGGCAAAAATATTGTGGATTTACCAAACAGTTCTCTGGGTTCTGCTTGCAGTTGCTTCAGGTAAGTGGCATCACTTCTGGTATTGCTTTTGTCCAAAGATTAACATTTATCTTACTATATATTGTTGACCGTTTGTTGTTAAGTCTTTATTTTAAGTTAAAGATACTCTGTTTGGACAACGATGTTGAAATGCAACTGATCAAAGTTATGTATTTTATTCAGCCCTATTACCGTAAATGTATAGAATTGGGTACCTGGACAATTCCAACTGTGTGGGAACTGTTTGGGAAATGTTCTTTTATTAGTATCATATATACAGTATTTTTAATTTTACTGTGTAAAGTTGTGTTTTTTGTTGCTCCCCCCCCCCCCAAAAAAAAACAAAAATGTGTAAAATACCTTTAAACATTACCCCCAATCAATTGTATTAGAGCAAATAAAATTGTACATTATTTTGCAAAGCTTTTTTTTTTTTTACATGCAATCTCTAAAGTTGTCTGCATGTCTCAGACTGTAGGAAACAAACTTTGCAGCACTTTCAGAAGAGTGAGGACAGTCGACTGCTGTGTTCCAGCTGTGGCCAATCTCCTCGAGTTAAAAGACTCACATTGGAGGAGTGTGCTCGAAAGTGTTCTAGGGGGAAACAATCATGCAGGTAAATCCCTCTGACATGAACATGTACAGAGACAACAGGTGGTTGCTCCAAACCCCTGAGCAAAAGGTGGAACGAAATGCCACATAATTTTACACATGTATTAGTTCTGCAGGTTGAACTGCAATCTTTAACCTTTTTAAAGGTTAAAGGTTATCTGTAAATGGTAAAATCACAATAATTGGCAATGCAAATGTGCTACGTTCTGTAATATAATTTTACTGATTGTGAGTAATAAATCTAAATCTAATCTAAAGCCATGTGTTGATGTGTTCCGTCATTCATCCAAAGTGCAAAATCTGTCTTTGCAGAGCTTTTCACTACAACCACATTAACGGGACTTGCCATTTGCTTTCATTCAACCGCTTCTCTGAAGGTGTCCAGAAAGAGAAAAGAGCCAGCCATGACCTTTATGAGAAGAAAGGTCAGATAACACAGCTTTACCACGCTGCAGAACTTTCTCTGAAATAAAGACATTTAACACAACAGTCAACAGTGATCAGAAATTAGTTATTAACATGTATGCGTTTTTGCTCATAGACTACATCCACGAGTGCATTGTTGGCTCAGGTGTGAACTACAGAGGACGAAAATCAGTCACAAAGAGTAATGTTACATGCCAAGCCTGGAATTTATCAGTTCCTCATGAACACAGGTAACTTCCACTGTTTTATCCTAAAATAAACATTTATCTGTTCTTTTTTATGGTAATAATAATAGAACCAAGTGCAGAATGAATAGAGGTTTACAGTTAGATTATTTATTGTAAATGTTAGTGATCACTCTAGAACGGGGGTGGGAAAACTACGGCCCGCAGGCCGGATGCGGCCCGTTAGGCCATTTGATCGGCCCAGTGAACTTCCAAACCATATTATTTAAATTTTCTATTAGGCCTTTCTTGTGTTCCTTTTCCCTGCTATGTCTGCATTTCTCCAATAGATGGCACCCTTTTAAGGTGTTTTATGCTTTATTTGACCTCTTCTTTGCCTTTTGAGCTCTTTTCTAAAAACAAAATCGTAGAGTAAGGCAAAGAGAAGGAAAGTGGACAGTGAGCGCCGAATGTTTAGTAAAAAGTGAAAAACAAACTATTTTTATGGAGGATTAATTTCTGTATGTCTGATATGATCAGGGCAATTTAAAGCGATTAATTCACCTTGAATCCATGTTTGACTGTGGGACAAAATCGGGAACGCGGAAGAAACCCATGCGGAGAACATGTAAACCCAAATTGGGATTCGAATCTGGTGCTGACCAATAAGCAATGTCTCCCTCCAGAGAGGGGGGCGCCCTCTTTATTTTTTCATAGGCTGAGCATTCAAAGCCCTCTCTGTAGTTCCTCAGAAATACAGGTTTAGTTTTTTGAAATCATTCTCACAACATCAAAAAAAGGACAGTGAGGACGCCTTGGGGAACTTATTAACAAAGAAATAGTCAGCAAGTTAAATAGAAAAGACCTGAATACTGGACGTAATAAAAAAGCGAAATATTTGCAGCATAAGCTTTACATATAGGTGTAGGGATCCAAACCTCTCATGTAAGTTTTTTCATTTCATTTATATCACTTCACACGCAGGCACACTATTTATCTGATCCCAGTCCTGCCCCCCCCCCATCAAATTTTAGTTCCCATTGTGGCCCACGAGTCAAAACATTTGCCCCCGCCTGCTCATGAATGCCCTGTTCATCTGCTTTGTCATTTCAAGAGCGCCTATCATTTTCCATTTTCATCATAACCCCACCCCACGTGGTTGTGGCCCACCAGGTAATTATTAGAAGATATCTGCCCCGCGGTCATACTTAATTGCCCACCCCTGCTCTAGACCATATAAGGCTGGGCAAACATTTTCGATATTTATAAAGAGTCTTGAATACAACCAAGATGCCAGGCTTATTAGAAGCGGGTTCTACAGTCAGGCAGTTAATAGACAGGAAAATGAGTTCAACTGATTTAATCCAAATAGAAAAGGAATTCTAAGGGCCGCACGGTGGCGTAGTGGGTAGCACGACCGCCTCTCAGCGCTGGGGGTTCCCGGTTCGAATCCCTATCT
>JAOUQT010060513.1:0-20785 GCA_025769995.1 Xyliphius kryptos | reverse complement strand
CTCACTGCTCCGGGCACGTGTGCTCACTTCACCAGTGTGTGTGTGTATTTGTGTGTTTCACTGCACGGATGGGTTAATGCAGAGGACCAATTCCGCTGTGTGCGAACATAGTGGCAAAAATGTATGACTTTGACTTTACTTCTGTCCCAAATGCTGCTTGTTGTGCTGTAAAAGGATGACTCTGTATTATTATAATGGGCATATATTTGCGTGATAATCTTTTTACATTTGGCCATTTAATTTATGTTTTTATACAATTTCTTAATCAGACTCGCTTAATTCTTAAGATTGATGCCATTTATATGGCTGTTCATTTTATTTGTTTATTGTATTTGTATTTATACCTTAATTTATATTTCAAGCTGATTGTATATAGTAGGCGCAGTTTTCATAATAAGCTACATTCGTTATAAATGTTTATTTGAATGCACATTTTTAATGCAGTCTCATTTTTCATCGAGATCAATTCACATTTCCATCATGATGTATATACAGCTGGCATTGGTAATCAACATTTCTCTTTGCATGTTTGTCTCCATCTGTTTTTTTATATTTCCAAATGCCTTTCCTGACTAATGAATGTTTACAGATGCCTCTGCTACTGAAATCTCCCTCTGTATGGTTCTTCATTTTTTATTCTTTTATAATCACATGTACGCACATGTCGAAATCATCCTATAATTGATTGGTTCAGCTGGTTGTAAAGTATGTACTTTTAAATGGAGTGCTTCCAAATAAATGCAGAAAAGAACTTTTAATACTATAATTGTGTAACCAATCTTTAGAATATTCTGTTGAAATCATGTTCTAATTTTCCTGACTTAGCATAAGTTTCTAAGAAGTGCATGCTGGGAAAATGTTGAAGCTGTTTGTAAGAATGTAGAGATGCAGCAACTGGAAATGCTGTGGTTTTGGACAGATCAATTTTGATTTGATTTCAGGTGAAAGATCATCCAGTAAACAGTACAAAAAGGCAGTTATATATGATTTGAGGTGTGGGAGGAAGAATGAGAAACAGAGTTACAGGTCATTAACAGTGCATCAGTGGTAAGAAAAATCCTAATAACTATAATAAACCCAATGCCTCAATATCTATAATAGAGAATGATTATGATTAATACAGTAATGCCTATAAATAATGGTATTTCTATTTATAGCTGACTTGCATGTGATATTACTATATCGGTTGAGTGAGAGAGATTTTTAAAATGTATTTATTTTTTGCTTCTTAACATTAACTTAAATATATTAGAATGTACTGGTGTATTGTGCAGACAGAATAAGGTTTCAGAGATAGGTGAATAGTTTATAAGAACAAAAAATTATACTTGGGTCATTAAGAATAAACAAATTAAATCATATCCTGAAAGAAGTACAATCGAACTTGAAATGTAGCATTTAGAAAGAAATGAGGACAAGTTTAGCCTTGTGTGTGTTTGTGCCACAATGCATTTCCCCATGTGTGTTTATGCCTCTGGTACAATTGCCCCTTTATGTTACAAGTGACAATTAGAATTTAACTGACAGTTAAAATTAAAAATTCTGAACATTTAATACATTTCTATTCTAGCTTTTTATTTTTAAATTTAGATTTATTACAAACTAAAAATCTACTCTAAAATAAATACTACAGTCAAGAGCACGATTATCTATGTGACGGTAACCGTATCTATGTAAAGAGGTTCGTGCCTCATTCATCAGACAAATGTACATAACAATAAAATAATGAATAATATTAAGAATATTAAGAAAAAAAAAAAAAATAATTATAAGGGGAATATTTATACATTTTAAGCATTAAAACAAAGCAAGGCAAGGCAAAACTGTGGCTGTTAACATTAGCATTATGTATAGCTTAATGTTTCTCAACCAAGGAACAAAATCAAAGAGGTCGAACAGACTCAATTTCTCGGCACCTCAAACAGGCTAGACAACAAGCAATTTTGTTTTGCCGCTATGATTTGGGAAATGTACTGCACTCTATTCACATTTCACTATAACCATATCATAAAACGCTGTCAGGGCAGCCAGTGCCAGTGGTCATAAATATGAATATGACATAAATTCTTACATTCTTGGTGATAGTCTGGTTTGTGTATGTATCAGAAAATAAAAACATTTCAATTTGTTAAACAATATCTATAATTAGGATCAATTAAGATGATGTGGCCGACAGTATTTGTGTTTATACTTCTACTTTTCTGCTATGTTCTACTTCATTTATCATAGGGTTCATATTGAATTTAAATGAATAAATATCACACTTAATTTCTTATGGGTTTGTGGTATCAGTGCAACAGCTGCACATGTGTGCTGTTCTTGAAACATGATATCATAAGTGTATCAAGACTTAAGGAACTATCAACAAACAACAAACAATGACCTGAAGGTCACACAGCAGTGAAAGAGGGGATTGTCAATTTAGTGAGCTAAACTGGTAAGACTTCTGCAATCAGCATGGGTAGACTTGCATATGGAGGACGGTCTCCACATTGTGTGGAGTGTGTTCTCTGATATCTGTGTGCCCAGTGATGTAGCCAGTGTACTTACCAGTATGTATTATGAGGTGTAAGGAGACCAGTGAAACCTTGGGAAAACCAACTCAAACACTAAAAACATGCAAAGGAATAAACCTGGGAACTTTTACCTGTAACATGGCAACATTAACTGCTGCAGACTTTGTGTTATAACATATGTCTGGTGGATGTAAGATGAGTTAAGTTGGATAATTCAAAAGATGTTTTAAATGTTAATTAATGGAAAAATCAATAACTTAAAATACACATTGTTCCCTAGATTCTAACTCCTGGGACTTCCTGCTTAAAGTGACTCTGGAGCAAAAAGCTCAGAGTTGGCACAATAACAAAGCTTAAAAATAAAAAAGCTTATGCTGGCTAAGGTTGTTGTTGTTGTTGTTAAAAAAAAATGATAATATTGAATATAACAGCTCAAGTAGGGAGTACTATTACATCCAACCACCTCATCCATATATCATTATACTGTATGTACCCTACATCCATATATCATCATATTAGCTCAGATGATGCACTGTAGAAAGCAAACTAAAATGAGCTAAACAACACAAACAAAAATCATTAGCATGAGCTACTGTAAATATATGATAAAAAAAAGGTTTATAGGAGAACCTGGCAAACTCATAACAAATAAAAACTACAACACAAGCTTGACATTATTTACAACTTAGCAGAGCATAATACAGTATTGTCTGCAAAAGTAAGTGAGAAAGTTGAACAATGGCTCTGGCCTCTGAGCACTATGTCTTTGAACAATCTAGTCTTAGATGATATTATGAACCCTCTTCACCCTCCTTCTATGGGGTGGACTCTAAAGTTCCAAGCACATTGTTCAGCACAATGTACACACTTCTCTTCATATCCTTCTTCACCTAGATATTCAACAATAAAGACTTTCAAGAGGCATGGGGCCCAGAGTAGTAAGTCAGGTCTTCCTGCCGATCAATATCCACCAGCATCTTCAAGACACAGGCTACATGCAGTTGGCCATAATCCACTTGTTCAGTCCTGTAACTGGGTATTTTGACCTAATGGTTGTGACTTCAGGTGCAGCATATCTCAGTGAGGATTACTGTCAAATGTGTCAGTTGCAGCCCTCACCATGTTGTTAATCTTGTAAAGGTTGAGACTTGAAGTCACAAGATAATAGCGAGTAAAATGCTAGATGCTTGCCTTATGAAATTTATAAACTGTATTCATTTGGTCTGCTGCTCCATAAAGACGTTTGTAATAAAGCAAAAAACACACCTACAAACCCAATTCCCAAAAAAGTTGGAACAAAGTACAAATTGTAAATAAAACGGAATGCAATGATGTGGAAGTTTAAAATTCCATATTTTAATCAGAATAGAACATAGATGACATATCAAATATTTAAATTTCGTGACAACAACACATCTCAAAAAAGTTGGGATAAGTCCATGTTTACCACTGTTAGACATTCCCTTTTCTCTTTACAACAGTTTGCAAACATCTGGGGACTGAGAAGACAAGTTACTTAAGTTGAGGGATAGGAATGTTAATCCATTCTAGTTGTTCAATTTGCTTAGATTTTTGTAGTCATATCTTCCATTTTATGATTCGCTAAATGTTTTCAATCTGGACTGCAGGCTGTCCAGTTTAGTACCCGAACCCTTCTTCTACACAGTCATGATGATGTAATTAATACAGTATGTGGTTTAGAATTGTCATGATGGAAAATGCAAGGTCTTCCCTGAAAGAGACTTCTTCTGGATGGGAGCATATGTTGGTCTAAAACATGCATATACCTTTCAGCATTGATGGTGTCCTTCCAGATGTGTAAGCTGCCCATGCTACACGCACTTATGCAACCCCATTCCATCAGAGATGCAGGCTTTTGAACTAAGCTCTGATAAGAACTTAGGTTGTCCTTCTTTTCTTTAGTCCGAATGACTTGGCATCCCTGATTTCCACAAGGAACTTTAAATTTAGATTTTTCTGTCTACAGAACAGTTTTCCACTTTGCCGCAGTCCATTTTAAATGAGCCTTGGCCCAAAGCAGACGTCTGCGCTTATGGTTCTTGTTTAGATATGATAGTTTTAGCTGGCAACAGCGGATATCATAGTGAATTGTGTTCACAGATAATGTTTTCTGATAATATTCCTTAGCCCATTTTGTGTTTTCATATTCAGTATGGTTTTCCGCCCTTGACTCTTACGCACAGATATTCTTCCAGATTCCCTGAATATTTCGATGCTATTATGCACTGTCTCCATTCTGATATCGGTGATGACTGAATCAGGGGGATTGGTGATCCACTTCTCATCTTTACTTCTGAGATCCCATGCCACTCCAAGATTCTCTTTTTATACCCAGTCACGTGTAATAACCTATTGCAAATTGGTCATCCAGCTGTTCCTTTTTTGTACCTTCAGATTTTCCACCCTTTTATGGCACTGTACCAACTTTTTTGAAATGTGTTGCTGTCATGAAATTGAAATGAGCCAATATTTGGGATGAAATTTCAAAATGTCTTACTTTTGTCATTTCATGTGTTGCCTATGTTCTATTGTGAATACAGTATCAGTTTTTGAGATTTGTATTGCTTTCTGTTTTTATTTACAGTTTGTACTTTTTCCCAACTTTTTTGGAATCGCGTTTGTACATTCAAGCCATATATTGCATAAAAGATTGTATGAACTATACTCACAAAACTCATTGGGATTGCAGCTATCATTGAGCAAAAGTCGGTGGAGAAAAATTGAAGAAAAAACTGACGCTATCAACGTGGGTCATGAATAGTTGCTCTAAAAAGGCATAACCAGACTGATTAGGGAGCATATGACAAGATCATTTGACATTCAGGGGCTAATAGGATGTGTATTTCTGAACCTGTCCAAGGTACCATGACATTCTTGACATTTACAATATTAGTGTAAAAAGTCTATTTCTGTTTTCTAATCTTGATTTCTGTCATTGATTATTGAACTAGTATTTCTCCTTATGCACATTTCTTCAGTGAGGTTTTCAATGTATGCATTAAATAATTCTATGTCTTACAGAGACTATATATGGATGTCAAGTTTGGGTAGGCATTTGCCTTTTATTGGGGGGCAGAAAAAAATGTGCAAAGGTTATACCACAACATGGGTCTGTTGCCTCTCATCTTAATCTTATCTTCTTGATAAAGTGATACTGTGGTTAATAAACCAGGTATTGGTACTTTTGTCAGTGTGAACAGGTTTCAAGTCACTTTGGTCTTGATATAACAGAGTGGACCTACACTAGATGACATGAATTCCCAAACCATCACTGATCTCAAGCACCTCAAGCAGTTTGGATTGTGTGCCTCTACACTCTTTCTTTAGACTCTTGGACATGGATTTCCAAATAAAATGCTAAATTTACTTTAATCAGAAAACAACACATTGGACCAATGAGCAACAGTCCAGTTCTTTTTCTCCTTGGCCCAGGTAAGACGCTTGTGGCGTCAATGACTGTCTCTTGGTCATGAGTGGCTTGACACAAGGAATGAGACAGTTGTAGCTCATGGTCTTTATACGTCTGTGTTTGGTGGCTATTGAAGCACTGTCTCCAGCAGCAGTCTACTCCTTGTGAATCTTCCCCAAATTTTGTATGGCTTTTTCTTCAGGATCCTTTCAAGGCTGGGGTTATCCCAGCTGCTTGTGCAACTTTTTATACCACACTTTTTCCTTCCACTCAACTTTCTATTAATATTCTTGGATACAGCACTCTGTGAACAGCCAGCTTCTTTAGCAATGACTTTTGTGGCATAACCTCCTTGTAGAATGTGTCGATGACATCCAGGGTCTTCCCTATGATTGTGTAACCTACTGAACTGGACTAATGGACCATTTTAAACACTTAGGAAGACGTTTTTTGTTAAATATTCGAATTTTCTGACATAATAATTTTGGTTTTAATTGGCTGTGAGATATAATCATTAACAGTAACAAAAATAAATACTTGAAATATATCACTGTTATTAATTAAATAAAGGTTTTTGATGATATTCTAATTTATTCAGATGCACCTGTATAGTATATCACTAGCCACATACTAGAAATGATAGTTGCAAAACCCAGTAACAAAATAGCTACATATACATGTATATTTAGTTTTCAGTTGATTGACAGATCAGGGTGGGAATAAATTATCCTTTGCGCACTGCACACAGCTTTAGGAAAAAGCCACAGAGAATAAGCCGATAGTATGTTGAGGGTGTGATATGCCAGGACACTTTAAATAACAACATTAGAGCTCAGTGATATTCGCATGATCTCCCATACTGATTGGAGAGTCTAGAGCCCATTTTCATTCCTAAAATTTCCATCTATCTATCGCTTTCTCTATCTCACACACTATATATATATATATATATATACTGCTGGAATTTGCTGTACATACTGAGCTACCCAGACCGCATGATTATCATACAGAATATGCACTATATAATCTTTATACAAGAAAACTGTTACAAAGTGATTGTGCCAACAATACTAAAATTGTAAATTCTCTATTCTGTGGCAATAGGTTTGACCTGAACTATCTGTTGATCCTGATCCCACTGATCTTGATCAAGTGTGGCTTTAAAGAATGTCACCAAAGACAAATAGTATATTTTATCTACATGCTTTAGATGGCACTGCCATGGCATTATTCATCAAAGCAGACAATTTTCTTAGCCTGAGAAGTACGAATACCTTTGCCTATTTATGTTGACATCCAATAAAAAATTTTGCAGGTATGAAAGTAAACGAGTGAGGCGAGTTAAAGAAGTGTTGTGGCATTTCTGAGTGTGTTTTGCTATACATGGTACTGAAATGAGGAATTCATTCTTACATACCTTACATACCTAAATTGTTTATTATATTTTGATATAAGCCTTCACATTTAAACAGAGCCTCACACCCAAAAACATCCCAGAGGACAGGTGGTGTACTATAGCAACAGGTGACCTTAACTCCATTTCCTAGAGATCCTAGCAACAGGGTTCATGCTCGCCACCTGGATTTGATTAAAGCCAATTTAATATTGCTTATAAGTGCTGATAGAATCTAGGATTCTATGTGTAGCAATGAGTTTTGTACAGTTGTGACCTGCCTTGATATTATTCTTTTATAATTTGATGCAGACAAGCCTAAATCTCTGATCGCTGTTAAACTGCCTGAATCAGGTGAATCAGACTGTTTGTCTGTTTGGATGCTGCCTAGTCCTGATCTTCATGTTTTTATTTTGCATTGAAATCACGTTCATGTTACTCTGGACTGCCTGAACATATTGGTGTTTATGTTCATGTTTCTCATGTAGTGTTTATGCTTTGTTTTCACAGCAAATTCACTCGTAGATTATGTTTCTGTGTTTTGTTGTTGTTTGATTTTTTTTTTAACCTCCATGTGGGACATGTCACGTAATGATGATGTTATGTGCAACAATAGCTCATCCCCAGCTGATGTCGTTGGATTCAGATGACACAAACTACAGATGACGGAGACTAAGTTTATTTATTGTCTTATTAAAAATATTACAAAATACAAGACAAAATACTCCCAGGAGTGCGCATTACATAGTTGTGTATGTTACATTTGCTTTAACACTTGCGAGCAAAATATATATTAATAAATTGACACCAATTTATTACAAACACCTTTTACATTGACTCTTACTATTGTTAATAAAATAACATCCACCACTATTAATATATTATAAATAGTAGTAATTCGACAAATTACAATTACTACTACAACTACTACTATTGTAATGTTTAAGACTACAGGCTGGAAGAACACGAGTTCAAATACCACCACTGCCAAGCTGGCCCTGAACAGAGATTGTAAAGAATAAGAAAACTAATTAAAATGCTAATAAAATTAGTTGACAATAGTCTTTTATATCTTTAATGATATAAAAGTCAAATCTATTAAATACAGTTGTGTTCAAAATAATAGCAGTTTGTTTAAAACCATCCTCATTATAGCATTTATTTCTAATAACACTGTGAGCACTGCACATTCTATTCCAAACCAAGCTAACTGGCAACATCCTGCATTCTTGGGTTTCGCCTCAAAAACATTTTTTATATATAAGCCACAAACTCACAATCAGATTGAGGTCTTGGGATCATAATAGCATTATTTTGTTCTGGTAATAGGATGTTGCCCATTTGCTGGTGTGTCTGTGGTCATAGTCATGTTTAAACACCCATTTCAAGAGCATTTATTATTCAGCATAAGACAACATGACCTTCTCCAGTATTTTGATATATTCAAACTGGTCCATGGTGCTTGGTATGTGATAGATTGGCCTGACTCCTAAGTATGAGAAAGACCCCAAACCATTATTCTTGCACCTCTGTGTTTTACAGTATTCACAGTGTACTGTGGCTTAAATTTAGTGTTTAAGGGTTACCTGTGGACTCTAGACCAAAGAAGAACTATCTTGCTCCCATATGTCTATAAAATGTTACCTCAGTCTCTTATTTAGCAAACTGTAACGTTTTCAACACATCTCTATTTCTCAGTGATATTTTAAAAGGGTTTCTTTCAAATAGTTTATATTCACGTCAGGTCATTTAAAAGCTTTGATTTTGCTGGAGCTGAACATTGGTTGCTACTATAATGTATAGGTTATTCCATGATCTATGCAGATGCCAGTATTCTTTTTTTATCAGGTATTTGATTTTTGCCGTTTTAAAGCATTTGAGATCACTTTAGTTCAGCTGCCAATTATTTATGAACTTCTTTATATCTTTTCCCTCTCAAATAAATTACTTGATCATTTTTCCTTTCATACAATGTCTGGAATGACCAATTTTACTCATTGAGCTGCCCTCCTCCTTTAACTAAACGCCATAATTGACGGTTTCTTCACAGAATGAATGGCCTCACTATTTGAACTTCACGTTGCTATTATTTTGAACAAGGCTATTTTATTAAATGAGTCAATTACGCCCAATTTAGCAGTGTGTATATTATGACATTTGATTGGTTGCCCTTCATGCAGGTACACCTTGTCATGAATTTTTCCCCATGTCGTTGGGTATCTTGAAAGGCGCTATATAATTTGAATGTATTATTTTATCTTTTCTGGCAAAATCAATAATTATATGTATGATTGATGTTAGACTGCAATTATTTTGAACACATGTGTATTATCTTTGGAAATGGTAGCTCAGTAATTCAGATCTTGTACTAAAGTTCAAATTTCATCATAGCCAAGCTGCCTCTCCTGGACCCTTGAGCAAGGCCCTTAACTTCTTTGTTGTATAAAATTGATAAATATAAGTTGCTGCTGTGAATGAGAATGTGTGTGATTGTGTTGCAGTGTGATGAAGTACTACTCCTACAGCTACTACTATAGTTTTTTTATAGGAAATTGTAAGTCTTCCTTTCGAGGAGAGATTACAATTAAAAGAATAGGGCTTTCTAAAATCTGCTTTCCCTGTTTGAAAACCAGCAGTCGTCTTAAAAGAAAACCCCAATGCTACTAGTACAAGGGCTTTAAAGTGATTATAGCCTAATTTAGATTTTACATTTTAATATAATGCCCATGTTAATACAATACCCTTTTTAATAAGTAATTACACACACACACAAACCAGTTACTGCCTACCACATTTATTTCTCCTAGAACCCGCAGTGGCACTAGTCAGTGATTTTTCACTTAACAACAGTGCCCAAACGCCATCGAAGCTTCTGATAAAAGTGCAAAGTTCCTCATACTTATTTTTTTTTTCTTTTTATTGACTAAAAGCCCTGGGAATGATAATGGACAGGAGACTGAAACCAACATGCAAATATCAGTTGTTAGTCATCATTATGGTCTTGCATTTTCTACTTTGCATTGCAGCTTCCATGGCAACAGTCGAGTACTTACAGTCAGCTCGAGAATTATTGGCACCTTTGGGAATGATAGATTAAAAAGTCTCTTTTATACTTAAATTCATACTAACATGGGTGAAGAATCAAACTTTATGGAATAGTACATCAAAAACACAACAGCGAAGCAGAAAACGCAACAGAATTATGAAAAGTAAATCATTAAGTCAAATAGGTTTTGACGTGTAGTTTAATGAGCATGTCCACTACGTTAATTGTGACTAAGAGTCTATTTTCTTGTTTTTTTAATTTATTGTATTTGATTTTTTGTTGCATTATTTGATTTCTGAGTGATGTTGCGCTTTTAATAGAAACATAACATATTTGTTGGAAATCCTATCTGCTTACTCATGCATACTGTAAATGATTTCAGATTATTCATTGTTTTACCAAGGATTTGTTACCAACTATTTAGATTAATTATTGTATGTAAATGTAGTTTTTTGCATATAATATTTTCTGTTCATGATGGCACGCTGGTACAGTAAATAGTGCTGTTGCCTCACAGCAAGAAGGACCCAGGTTTGATCCCCGGGTGGCACGACTTAGGAAATTTCTGTGTGAAGTTTGTATGATTTTCTACAGGTGTTCCGATTTCCTCCCGCATTCCAAAGACATGCATGTTAGCTTAATTGATGTCTTTGAAGAGGCCCTTTGTGTGTGAATGTGTGTGTGTTTCCTATGATGCAGTGGCACCCTGGTAGTTGTATTCCTGCCCTTGGGCAGTAGCTCGCTGTGGATTAAGTGGAAGAAAATGGTTTGTTCATCTAAATGTATTCAGCCCCATTATTAATGAACAGGAACCTGATAAAAGCTATAGTTTTATTAAAAAGGTCTAATAATGTTGAGTAAGGACATACCAATTTCCAAATCATTTGCATCATTTTCATTTGGTTTTTGATTAAACTTTGGCTTAATTGTCAGTATGTATTAGAAACTATAACCATCTTGCAATAAAGCAATAAGAAAAATAAAATGTGCAATGTTTTGCAAGGCTGATGCACCCATATAATTGTGGCTAAAAAAAAATGTATATTATTTTTTTTTTGTTTGACGCATTACATGAAATGATGCAACTGCTATATTTAGCGGAGGACAGTGAGTGGCTGAGTACTGCATGAGACTAATTAATTTTACCTATATTCCAATAAACATTTTCATAATTCTGGTAAAAACAATCAATAGCTTGGAGAGAGAGAAGTATTTTAGCAATTTTAGCATATGGGCACACTCAGGGTGCAGGGTTGTGCTTTAATATTGTGTGTTCTGTGTTTATGGTATCTTAAAGCCTAAGTTAACTACCAAAAATGTTTACACCAACAAAAAAGCAGCCATAGCCTAATTTTCAGAAAGGCAGGTTTGGGACCAAAAAGACTCCCGGTTTAATTGACCAGCAAGAAACCTTCTTGGTGGAGCTGCTCTAGTGCAAAGTATCTCGTCCCCAGTCAGTACCAGGGCACCTCAGCACCAGCAGATGTCCACTGCTCAGGGTATCAGTATGTAGTCAGTCTGCAGAGAATATTTTTTTAATCAAATGATTAATATTATGATTAAAAACGGAAATGTGATGCAATATGTCACCTTATTACGTACACTGAATTTATACACCACAACTAAGGATTTTAAATGATGGAACGTACATGTTTAAAGTATAGACCTTTCCTTAATATTCAGCCATTTAATAGAAGCATTTTATCTAACAGATTTTTTTATGTAGCCCATCCTCAATTATCACAGCCTCGAAAGTGTTTGGAATTACTGATAATCTGGCCAGGACTAAGTGCTTAGTAATGAAATAATGACAGTGCTTAAAACATTAAGCATTACACAGAGTTTATTTTGGAAGCAACTGTAGTTTAATATTTCAACACACATGCAAAATCAGAGCTTAGGTGCGTTATGATCTTTAGGAAACACAAAAATGTTCAAAAAGTTTATAAGACCAACTGAAAAAATGATTTTCAATGCAGATATTTTGTCCTACTATATAAAGTATGTACAGTAAATTCACCCAAAGCTTTGAGGCTCCTTTTCTGCATCCTTCACTGTATCAATGCAGTGTGGTATGGAGGCGATCTGCCTGTGGCACTGCTGAGGTGTTATGGAATCCCAGGTTGCTTTAATACCAGCCTTCAGCTCATCTGCATTGTTGGGTCTGGTGGCCCAATCTCATGGATTCTCTGACCAATCAAGCACAGTGATACTGTGGTTATTAAACCAGGTATTGCTACTTTTGGCAGTGTGGACAGGTGCTAAATCCTGCTGTACAATGAAATTTTAATCTCCAAAAAGCTTGTTGGCAGAGGGAAGCATGAAGTGCTCTAAAATTTCCTGGCAGATGGCTGCACTGACTTTGGCCTTGATATAAGACAGTGCACCTCCACCAGGTCCATGTGGATTATTTTGTTTGTAATAAATCTATATAATATATGTGTTTTACTTTTTGTATTAAAATACTGAAATAAAGTTAAATGAAGTTTTTGATGATATTCTAATTTATTGAGATGCACCTGTAAATAAAGAGAACCCCTTAAACAAATGAGACAAATGGCAATGGTGTAAATGGTCATTTATTTACTGAGGAAAATTATCAAATATTACATGAGTGGAAAATGTATGTGAACTTGAAGGTGAAAATCAGGTGTTTTCAATCAATGGGATGATAATTAGGTGTTAGTGGACACCCTGTTTAATTGAAAGAACCGTCACGTATCAAAGTCTGATCTTGACAACAAATGTTTGTGGAAGTGTATTATGGTAAAAATAAATGAGATTTCTAAGGACCTTAGAAAAAAAAACTAGATGATGCTTATCGTGCTGGAAAACAATCACGATAGGGTTTGGACTCCACAGTCCACAAACAGACAGATTGTTTACAAATGGAGTAAATTCAAGACCATTGTAACCATCACCAGGAGTGGTCGACCTACAACGATCACTTCAAGTGCAAGGCTCTTTTCCGTTTCATTCTCTTTTGCTTTTAATGAACGTGGTCGTACCTTTCCTCCTCTCCTCTCTCTTATGTTTTCTGCTTTGCTTCTTCTGTCTCGACTACTGTTACTGTACTGCATTTTCCCTTATCGCACGCATTTAGACGCTATTAACTCTTCCTGCAGTAAAGAAATAGGGGCCATGGACAGCGCCAAGTAAGGCAGAAGACATGGCTGGCTATTTTGACTTGCGGGGGCATCATCTCTGTGCCCACACCTTACCCTGTGGCATGTCCAGCCTTATTGTGATATAATGCACTTTTTTCTGTGCTGGGTTTTTTTTCCCACTGCTTCTTACAGTTTTTTTCTCAGGAATTCTGAGTTGTATATTTTTTTACCCCTCCCAATATATTCTTTTCTGTATGTTCCTTTTATCATCTGTCCTTTATCACCTTCCCCCATTCTAAATTTTTCATGTCCGGCTAATTTCAGGCAGTACTTGTGATTATTTGACAATAATGTTCACTTTAATTCAGTTTGATGTGTGTATTAATTGGTGAGGTCACAAAGGACCACATGGTAACTAATATGTAACTGAAGGCCTCTCTCACATTTGAAAATAATAATAATGTTCATGAGTCCACCATCAGGAGAACACTGAACAGCAATGGTGTGCATGGCTGGGTTGCAAGGAGAAAGCCACTCCAAAAGTAACACTGCTGCTTATTCCAAATCTATTTGAGGAATTTTCTGTGGACAGAAGAGATATAAATATAAATATAACTTTTTTGTTAAATTGAAAAGTGTTATGTTTGGAGAAATGAAATCACTTATCCCATTTGTTAATAATTCTGGTTGTAGTATCTTGGTTTTGGACAGTTTTACTGTATCTGGGCTTGCCATCATTGATTAAACAACAAATTCTGAATTATATTAGAGTATAATAAAAGAAGGGTTCAGTACATCAGTCTATGATCTGAATCTCAAGTGAAGGTGGGTCATGCAGCAAGACAACACCCTAAGCACATACATTGTTTTACAAAAGAAATAATAAATAAGAATAAAGTTAATGGTTTGAAATGGTCAAGTCAAAATCCTGAGCTTAATCAAATGAAGATGTTGTCGTAAAACTTGCAGTTAATGTGAAGAAACCAACCAACATAATGCATTTGAATCTGTTTGGGCTGTATGTTAATCTGTTTGGGCCAGATGTTCCTCAAAAATGTGTGTAAGAATAATAGGAATACAAAATATGAGGAATAACAATAAATCTTTTTCTTTAGCAAAGTTGCTATGTAGGTAGTTGAGACTTTCCAATATCACCAAGCCAAATTAGATTAAATATTACAGAGTGGTTTATGGGCTGCCATAAACCCCTTTATTAATATATAGTCATGCAATTTTGCTGCATTCGACATTATTCTGATGTAGGAGTTAATACCAAAATTATGCACATGAGTAGGTTATTTATATCGATTGTTAGCTTGGTGTATGCTGCACGATGAATTATGTCTCGTTTATCTTCTGTGTTGAATGAAAATATAACTGTTATATTATGTACAAAATAATATTCTTTTTATTTCCGATGTCATCTGCAAACACTACCTCTTTACTTGTACATGTAGCTAAAACTTCCACACAACCTGATAGGAATACTATAGATTACTTGCACTCATGCCAATTGCGTACTTATATTTTTTAAAATAGTATAGCCCCTATGTTTTTGATCCATGAGATTGGGCCACCAGACCCAACAATGCAGATGAGCTGAAGTATTGACACAATTTCTAGTCACTTTTCCTTCCTCACTCTCTGTAAGATATCAGAATAAAATTCAAGTATGACTTTTACCTTTCATCTACACTATCTTTATCTTTAGCATACTTGCATAATTATGATGAGCCTTACTGAATACTGTTTGACTGGTCTCTTTGCATATACAGTGACTTCGTTGACATTTATTTTTGGAAGCTTCTACAAAATAAAAGCATGGCATATGTACTAGATGAACTGGAAAGTCAAGAGCAGCACTTTTTCAGTTTTTTGCTCTGTCTAAACATTTTCTGCACTCTCTGATGTTTTTGAAATTCTGTACCAGTTCTTATGTCATGCAACCTAAAATGCTAGGGGAAATGTTTTATATTATTTTCACTGTAATTTTGCATTGCATTTAGTTTTGCCATCAATGCCAGAATCTTAATCTTTGTGCGTCCATCTATAGTTCTATGGTTTTGCTCCGTTTATTCTATTCAGGCTCTCTTGTTCCCTCACTCTCTCTCTTTCTACATGTGTGTATCACAGTCTTTGTGTATGTTTGCGCATAAATATTAATCCCAGTTCTGCGCATTATTAGTTTTCTACAAACAGGAAGTGTCATTGTTTTTCCAACATTGTTCATCAATTATTCACACTTGATTAATAGCACCAGCAAAGGTCTGAGTCGTCCATTCATCACTATTACAGAATATTACAGACAAACACAGCCAATCATTCAAACTCCAGAATGAAATATAAAATCCATAATCAAACCACATTATTTTTGTGTCTGCGCTTTTCTGTAGGCATTAAACCTGCTCATTTCGCAATAATTAATCATTTTCCTCAGTTTTTCCGGTGTGAGGTTGCCTTGCTTATTTCTTGTCCATGGATCTGTAAGCTCTAGTATAATTACCTGTTGATAGATAAAAGTAATTCTTAGTCTTTATGTAATTATTACATGGGTTATATTTTGTTGTATTATTTATATATTTGTTGGTTGCAGTTTGTACAAGTTTCAAAGAGGCATATTGGGGCCAAAAGTTTGTGATTGGAGTAAAGATTCACTGTTCATTACAAATGTATTAATTTTTAAAATGTATAGAATTTAGTAATCTAAAGCAACTGGTCCAACTGGATGTCTTTAGACTGCAGAAGGGACCCAGGAAGCTGGAATAAAATACCAGTGCAAACCCAAAACAGAAAGAATTAAAGTGCTTGTTGGTGTGAGTTGACAGTGTTACACATTGTGCCATCATTATTATTATTAGTATTATTATTATTATGTTAATTATACATATAAACAGTTTTGCTCCAAATGCAAGTGTTTGTTCTAATTGGTTTATTTATGGCTTTGTCTTCATCATTACAGAAACATCATCCGTACAATGGCAAGTTACTGAAGTTTTTCAGTAAAATTTATCATTTTCAATTAACACCATGTACAACAGACAAAAAATGGCAATTTTACTAAAGGCATGCAAATAAGTTTTTATTATTGCATTAGCAGTTTTATACAGACTTTTACAAGCAAGCAAAACTATTTATATTTTCCTATTTTTCCACATCATAAAGTATCAAACATTCATATCTGATGAAAATTGGGAATTTATACGGCATTTTGCAATACGTTTTTAACACCATTGTAAAATCAGGTGCATAAGGAATTTCTAATAAGGCTTGTCTACATTATTACATCACAAATTGTTTACTATTTGTAAATGTACTCATTGTATGAACAAGAATATTTCTGCAATACAGATATTCAAAATTCTGTGAAAATCATAACAATAGTATGGTCGAAGAGAAGCAGTGGCTTATACGACCTCAAGTACTTCACATGTTTTATAAATTGGAGCTATGGATATGGATCTTTATGCTGTGTGCTCCAAGCGTAAATCAGGAGTCTGCTTAAAATCTCCACAGTTGAGCTGCTTTTCATTAGTGTTGCTCCGTTAGCTTTTATACACACTGAGGAAGCACTGTAGATCAGTGCAACGACAGTGCATAGTGCACAGACCAGTGTATACTGTGTATGCATATATGAAGAGTTCATTTGCAAAAAACAGAGCAATCTCCTTTATTATGAATATTTAGAATTTCATATTGTGTAGCCGTTTAATCCTAGTCAGGGTCTCTAAGATACTGGTGCCCAGCCACCAACGCATGGTGCAAGGCAGGACCTGTACAGGCACTACTTACATCATAGGACACACACACAAACACTAATAGGCAATTTAAATACACTGAATAGACTAACTCATGTCTATAGACTGTGGAAGGACATCGGAGCACCCAGAGAAAACACACACGAACATGGGTAGAACACACAAACCTCAAACATAAAGGATCCAGGATGCCCCATCTGGGAATTGAACCAGTACTCTTTTGTGGTGAAGTAGTGGTGCTCTTCACTATGCCATCGCTTCACCGCTTCACAATGGTTGACTGCATTGATGCATCTTTCTCCAATGCATTTCTCATGTTGTTTGTAGAAGTCAGGCCCCTGATAATCTAGTTCATGTCACTATGTTGTCCAGTCTTCCACATCTTTGGACTCTTCTGACCAAGACATTCATCAGCAATTCATCAGCAATGCTGTAAAGGAGGAATTCACTTTCTATTAAATTACAAAAAGTATCATTCTATAAATGGCCATAATGTTATTGTTAATAGATAAGAAATGTAAAGTATTATGTTTTAGAATGTGTGTAAGTATATGTTCACTGCAAACTAACCTGGTTAAGTCAATTTAAAACAATAGTCACCAAATGACTTCAATTTCAACAAATAGTTTTCTTATGTGCAAACATTCTTTACATGTGCTAACCCCATATACTCTGTGATTCCCAACTGCAATCAGTGAGGGCTATGGAGTGTACCTGGATAAAATTGAAAGTGTGTCAGATCGATCTGTCACAGCACATGGCGACTGCCAGTTCCTTCACCATGCTGAAAATCGCAAGATGCAGGTCAAACAGAAAAATCATATTAGTGAAGGAAACTGATGTTCCCATGATACTACAGCGAAATGGCCAATGCTTTTCACCTGTGCTTATTATGAGCTTTTTTTATGGCTTATTTAATTTTGGTCTTCATTTACTTGTGAGGTAACAGCATCAATAGCTATGTTGCTTATTTTCCTACTCATTGCTTTTTACATATGTTTGATTTATTCTGGTTTTGGTTTATCAATATTTCCTTGCCATTGCCTGTGCTTGACTTATTCTTTTCCATGATGTTTTTGGACTGTTCTTGCCTGGTTCCTTCTGATACACTTGTTTCCACAATATGAGTGTTTTTACTTATCCGTGCATTTATAATAAGGGAAACAAAATCATATATGTATACGATTATTATTCATCATGGCTTGGTTTTGACTACAAGATTTGGTATTATGTCCTTGTGTAGAGAGCAAAGATTTTTCACTGATTTAGAAAAAAATGCATGCTCTTTGCCTGCTAAGTAATCCACCAAGTACCCAAGATTCTAGCATATTACAATTTTCAGACAATGCTGAATGCTCATTAAAATCTCTCACAATGCTGGGGGGGCACACATTAACACAGACTGGCAGATTGCAGTCCCACACTTGCTAGCAATGTGTCTATTGCAGCCAAAACTCTTTGAGTCATCTTTTATATGGGACTGTGGGAGCTGGTTCCATTTCAAGAGCCATCTTTATTTTTTTCTTTTGTTGTAACTTCATATGAGGCAGAATCTTCACTGCGACATGGGCAGGTTCTCAGCGATTACAAAAGTGAGCAGAGAAAAAATACATGAAATTTCCATCACTATCACACTTGTGGAAGTGAAAGCAAGGCACAGGCATCTAATAAACAGAGTACATTCCGCTAAAACATCAAGCTTTTTCAAGCACTCTTCAACCTTCTTGCACTTGTCAAACCTGGAAATGACAAAATTGAAATGCAGCATTTTGATGAATTCCAAAGACCCCTTACGAAAGTCTGGGAGCAAAACGGCTGAGTACAAAATGCTAAGTAAACTGTAAAAACTGTTGAGGATAGTTGTAGCAATTATTTACTCAATGTAATATGTAAAACGTGATATTGAGAGGACGATAAAACTAAAATCAGCAAAGAGGTTCACACAGGCTGATTAAAGGGGCAAATATAATTGCAGCTACTGGTATTAAGTTTTATATTTAGACAATCACCTTCAGTATGGAGTGGATGGAGAAAAGTGTCTGGAGTAATGTTAACAAAAGGACTGCAGCAAAAGTGAAAAGAAAGGTAAATAGAAGAGTAGCCTTGTTTTATGGTTTGAAGACGGTGGCACTGACAAAGAAACAGAAAGCAGAGCTGGAGCTGGCAGAGCTTCAGATGTTGAGGTACTCATTGAAAGTGACCAGAAAAGACAGGACTAAGAATGAGAACATTAGAGGACAGCACAGGTGGAAAAATTGGGAGACAAAGTTAGAGAGGGCAGACGGAGATGATTTGGATATGCCCAGAAGAAGACCAGTGGTTATATTGGTATGATGATGCTAGAGATGGAGCTACCAGCAGGAGGCAGAGAGGAAGCCCAAAGAGGATATATATGGATGTGGTCAATATAGTCATGCAGGTAGTTGGTGTAAGAGAAGAAGATGCAGAGAACAGAGTGAGATGAAAAAGATTGACACTGCTGTAGTGACCCCTGATAAAGAGAGAGGCTGAAAGAAGAAGACGATACGCCACCATGTTTCAAATTCTCCGTGATCATGTGGCAGAGAAAGCTAGAAAATCACTTGTCCTCCTGTGAGCACTGTATATGTATGGTTTAGACTCATTGAAAAACATGCAATAAAGCAACCATACCTTCAAAATCTCTGATATAAAAAGAAAACACTATAAAATGTTACAGTAAACAGAATTAAAGTGAAGGAAGTCACTGTGTGTCTTTTGCAGAGCATCTTGGAGAATCCAAATTAGATGTTGACTGTCATACTGGCGGCTTTTATGTGCAAAACCTAGCAGCCTTCATTATGTGTTTTTTAGATGAAACATTGTCTGTTATGAAATGTATATGATTTACTTTACTAACAAAAATAGTTTTAAAAATATGAAATCATTGTGTACTGACACATTTATGCAGAATTCTTAAAAAATAAACATTTCTAAAAAAATGAGTACCAAAAAATTAGGGTACCGGGTTTGTACGTTACACACATAAAGATCAAAAAGAGGTCACATACACCAATATTTCATCAGTGTTTTCAACGCCTTTAGCTTTGATTATGTCACAAATTCGCTGCGTCATTGTTTCCACAAGATTCTGCAATGTCACAAAATTTATTCATGTCCAGTTGAATTAATTGTTTTCCAAGGTTCTGTATAGATGATGGGAGATCTGGATTTCTGTGCATAGTTTTCTCCAGATCATTCCAAAGATTCTCAAGAGGGATCAGGTCTGCACTCAGTGCCCACTGAATCCCTGTGTTGTCATCTTGAAATATGCCCATGTAATCAGCATAGAAAAAAATCCATTGATGGAATAACATGGTGTTCAGTAGACACCAGGTGTTGAGTAGACACCAGGTGTTCAGTAGACACCAGGTGTTCAGTAGACTCCAGGTGTTCAGTAGACTTAGGTAGTCACCTGACCTCATTATTTGGGAACATTACCCATGCAGTAATTATCCAATGGAATGATGTTTTTGTTAGTTTTGTTTCGACGAGCGTAAATGTTTTTAAACTACGGGAA
>JAOUQT010060503.1:0-10537 GCA_025769995.1 Xyliphius kryptos | reverse complement strand
TTGGTTTGGGGTCACCGCAACATGAGGAACTGTATTGTGGGGTCACGGCATTAGAAAGGTTGAGAACCACTGTTCTATACTAACCTGAACTCTGCGGTGGCTGTGAAAGACTCCTGTTCTGTTATGGAGAACACAAGCAAAAAGCCTTCTCCACTCCGGAAATAATTGTCTCGTATAGCGGCATAGTCTTCTTGTCCAGCAGTATCTAAAATATCAATCTGAACTTCCTCACCATCCAACACCACCTTCTTTCGGTAGCTGTCTGCTTTAGTGGGCTCGTAGTCTTCAACAAACTGCGAATCAATTTCAAATAGAATTCTAGCATCACTTGAACATCAAATGAGACATGTTAAGAATGCACAAATCTGATTCAATACTTTTAAAGCATGTTAAGGACTTCAGCGCCTACCTCATCATACATGAACTGCAGGGTAAGGGCGGACTTGCCGACACCACCACTGCCCACCATGATGACCTTGTGTAAAGCCAAGGAGCTCTGGTTTTTGCCTTTATTGGCTGCCATATCCAAGCCACTCTCTCAGCAAACCGGACACGACCTGGTGAAAACAAAAAGTTTTATCATTTGTTCTAGAGAACTATGAATGGAATATATTGCAAGCAGGATTTATAGTACTGTCAGTTTAAGAGTTAATATGCCAATACATGTGTAAAATGAAGTAGAAGGCATTTGTCTAGCTTAGGCTTAAATTACATTTAATAAAAAGCTGTGTGTGAATGTGTGTGTGTAAAATAAGTATAACTGTTTTGTATATATCGGAATTAATAGGTTAAGTAGCAGTCATAACCTATAAAATGAACTATTAGCAATTGGTAAAAGTAAAAGTTTTGGCAATTTGCTGTTCTGGAGCATTTAGGTGTGTGTTAACGTTAAGGAGCAAAAACCCAAGCCATTGTTGCTGCCCATCAATCTGGCAAAGGCTACAAGGCCATAGTGGAATAAACATTCAGTGATAGGGTTTCTAGAATGGCTCATGGAGCTTCCTGTGTTCATTCATAAATTATGCTCTAGATTCAGGAAATGAGACCCTAACCCATTACTTCCCGCCATTGTTAGTCACCTTGGCAGTGACATTAGAATTTGCTGAGGTATTTTCACACATGCACAACTAAGCCAACTTATTTTTTATTGACTACATAATGAAACAAAATGCCTGAAGTTAATAAATAATGAATTATATATATATATACATATACACACACACACACTGGCTACAATTATACCACACGTCAGTAACTTAAGTAAAGACAAAAAAAGAACTGAAGCATCAAAGCAGATGACTGCAGACAGAAAGGATTTATCAGTCCATCAACTGTTTGACTTACAGGGACAGAAACTACAGCAATCTACCATCCATCCATTCGTGTATATACTTAGATATACTATCATTTTTATTTTGTTGCATTAAGGATCTATTTTATCAAAAATAAGAAAGAAAAATGTATTTGTGTTGAATTGTTAAGCGACTATCTTCTCTCACTCTTGACTTATGCTTTTAGTGTAATCCGTGAAGATCCATATAATGTGGGGCACCTGAAACAATGGACACAGGAGGCCTGTGGTAGCATTTCTTCTGCTAGTTTAAATCTGATCTAATCCAGTATAGGAGACTTTTTCTTTTTAGCAATAAAACACAGAAATAAGTCCAGCAATAAAATACAGCAAGATCACACTGGTCATATTGAAAGTAAGTCAACGAAGAATTTACAAGAGAGAATGTGACTTTCTGAATTAACAGATACATATTATGAATTTGTCAGCTCAAGATCTGATCTCCCGGAAAAGATTTATGCATAATTATACCCAGAATTGCATTTAAATAAGATTTCAATAAACTGTTAAAAAAAAAAAAAAAAAAAAGATTATTAGTACTTCAGTCGACTGATCTGCATATTCATTACATATGTAATGGAAATACATTTAAGAGTTTTGTCAAAGGGCTTGGATATAGGGAGTCTTATTAAATCATTTAAACATTTCTTCGCCTGGTGCCACCAAATGTACCAATTGTAAAGTAGGAATAGAGAAAATGTTTCTTATTAGTTTGTACTGAACTTTTTGACCATAATGATGATGAAAGCCCTTAACACTGACACTGCACATCACAAGACAGACTTTCCACTGACTGCAGTAAAAAGCCTTGAAGTTAGAAGGGTAAAACAAGAATAAAAATAAGGGGTTTTATCAAAAAAGGCTAATGGTGTATCTTAAAATTACCTTTACCATTTGGAGGTAGCATGTAACTTTTAATAAAAAATATACTACTAAAAACCTGACTACTACTAAAATAAAAATAAAAAACTAAGTATGTACATATACACACAGTGAGATAAAGTAAGCCAGTTCAGCAGTATTCCATTTCCTGCATAGCTTTTGTCTAAATCCAGGAAGGCTTAGATGAAACTGGTTTATGTGTTTCTAATTTCATTTTGTCATTATTACACAACACATAGGCTAACGTGGTATTTTAATTTTACACTGAAAAAACAAAACAAAAAAAAACAAAAAAAAACAAAAAAAAATGAAGTCCATTCCATTTCATCCTTGTTTTTCAAGGACAAAGATACTCTCTCACAGTGACCATCTTTAATGAATACTAAAAATCCTGGTCTACTCACAGAGGACTCATTGAGAGATTTTGTAAGCATGGGACTGAAGTAGGATAACACTGTCTTTTTCAACACTCACACAAGGTTGACAGTATAAAAAAGCATCATAGGCATCTCCAGCATGGCAATATGTTGAGGGAAGGCTGTCTAATACACAGATTGACAGCAAATGTAAAAAAAAAAAAAAAAGCTAGAATTCGGACATGCAGGCTGTAATCAAATCACAAACATTCTAATTGTGCTTTAGACCTCCAATACATTTGAAGCCTATGATGTACATCTTTTTAATAATCAATGCACATTTTGAAAGAAATAACATTTGAAGCTTTTGATATACAGTACAGACCAAAAGTTTCGACATACCTTCTCATTCAATGCGTTTTCTGTATTCTCACGACTATTTACATTGTAGATTCTCACTGAAGGCATTAAAACTATAAATAAACACATGAGGAGTTATACACTTAAAAAAGGTGAAATAACTGAAAATGTTTTATATTCTAGTTTCTTCAAAATAGCCACCTTTTGCTCTGATTACTGCTTTGCACACTGGCATTGGCATTTTAATTAATTATACTATTTAACCCTTATAGGCACACCTGAAAACCATTTCAGGTGACTACTTCTTGAAGCTCATTGAGAGAATGCCAAGAGTGTGCAATGCAGTAATCAGAGCAAAGGGTTATTTTGACAAAAACTAGAATTTAAAATATGTTTTCGGCTATTTCACTTTTTTTTGTAGAAGTACATAACTCCATGTGTGTTCATTTATAGTTTTGATGCCTTCAGTGAGAATCTACAAAACGTGACAAAAAACGCATTGAATGAGGTGTGTCCAAACTTTTGGCCTGTACTTTTTTTTTTTTAAAGAAAATGATACAATGCGATACAATGAATTGTTACCTCATAATTGTATAGTTGTGTTAGAAATAATAGCAGTGTGTTTACAAACACTAGTTAAGCGTAACGTCTTTATAGTAGTTTTTATTTCCATGTATTGGGAACATTGCATATGGTTTACCAAATCAAAACATGACGAGAAATGTATATAATTTTTAACTTCTTTACGAAAAAAGTGAACATTTGTCTGTTAAAAAAATAGCAGCCTCTGCATTTGTCTTTATAAACTCAAAATATGCCTTTTTTTTAAAAGAATTTAGCACTCCTGTCAATCACTAATATTTAGTTGAATAACCACCGTTTTTTCGAACTGCTTCACATCTGCGTTGCATAGAGTCTTCCAACTTCTTGTACCCATCAGCTGGTATTCCAGCCCAGGACGCTTTGACTACATCCCACTATTTATTTGCATTTATTTGCATTTTGCCTCAGAAACGGCATCTTTGATGTCTCGATGGTCCAGAGATTGAGCTGGCCACTCTATAACCTCAATTTTGTTTGACTGGAGCCAAGTTTGCTCGTCTACTGGTATGTTTTGGGTTGTTGTCTTGTTGAAATACCCATTTCAAGGGCATTTCCTCTTCAGCATAAAGCAACCTGTTCAAGTATTCTGTTCTGCAAACGGGTCCATTTTTCCTGGTATGCGGTAAATAGGCCCAGCACCATAGTAAGAAATACATGCCAATATCATGATGCCTTACTGTTTTCAGAGTGTTCAGTGGCTTGAATTCAGAGTTTGCGGTCGTCTGAAAAAATGTCTGCATACATGGACCCAAAAAGTACAACTTTATTTTTCAATCAGTCCACATTGTTTCTCCATTTTTCTTTAGGCCAGTTGATGTTTACAGAGTAAACATCAGGGTTTACAGAGTTACTCTGGGTCCGTGGGCCATAATTTTGTTTTTATGACATGCTACATGTGATAAAAATAACAATAAAGCCAGATTGTATTCGCTTCAGCACACTTTGTGGGAACTTTTTGCTAATAGGTTAGCTTCATACAGGTGTCTTCTAACTGTCACTGATCACAGGTACATTGAGACCGTCTTTGATCATCCTGGAGCTGATCATTGGCTGAGCCTTCGGCATTCTGGCTATTCTTAGACTATTCGAATGGTAATCTTGCGTTTTCTTCAACAGCTCTTTGGTTTTGCTCTCCATTTTAAAGCATTGGAGAGTTTTGCTGAACAGCCTATTATTTGACTGCAGTTTTTTTTTTGGTTTTGTTTTTTCTTTTTTAGAAGTTTTACCCTCTTCAATTAACTTTTTTATCAAAGTTCGCTGTTCGCTAATCAATGTCCCGAACGACCCATATTTCTCAGGCTTTCATGGAGAAATGCATGTATAGCATGCTGGCCTTAAATAGGAGCCACCTGATTCATACCCATTTCCTCACAGAATGATTTACTTCTCACAAATTTTTAACCCATTCCTTTCGATAAATTATTAAAATACAGTCGAGAGCATGGATATCACGAATACTCCGTCTGATGGTTTTCTAAAAACTGGTATATTGTTTGTCATGTGGTAATACTGTATAATTTATACCAAAAACATTATTTTGAACACTGCTGTATATAAGAAGTCCTATAATATATAGTCCTATTACAGTATAAGAAACCTAAGTATGTTTAACTTCTCTTTTTAAAACATTCAAGAGAGCTTGTACAAAAAAAACACAGAGTAACAAAATGGTTGCTGAAGTACAAATATACATACTTTTAAAATGTATGCAGAATAATCGATCATTTATTCATGTGTCATTTTCGAAAAATTGGACATGGTGAGTCATCATACATAAAACATCCTATTTTTTACTTTTTGGGAATGAATAAGGCATGTAGTTTTTTTTTTTTTTTTTTTTTACCTTTTTTAAAACTTTCCAACACTCAATAACCTTTCTCTGTTGATAACAGCTGATTACTTAAAATATGAACAAACAGAGGTAAGGAAGGGCAAAAGTTTCCAGGATGCTTTTAGCTTGCAATTCACACATTCTAAAATGTCATAAAAAAAAACAAGTACTCAGGGCTATGGACATGAGATAGTCTCAAGTAAATTATCGAAAGTTTCTGTAATGACTATCAAAAACAATTATTGGTAGCCATTAGGAAAGAAATTCAGTATTTGACCATTCAAGCTGGATCACAAAAACTTGATACACAAGAAGTTCCCCCTGGGATATGCAGGAGTTCTCATTTTCAAACACTACATACTAAAGATTGTATCCTAAAGCAATAAGGCAAAGACAGGGTGTGCATTATTGTGTATAAAATCATAGGAAAGATGTGTTGTTAGGCACAACGTAAAACGAAGTACAGTTACACCTCTTTTCTATGATTTATTACCAATAATGCACAACCTCGAGCGCTTTATTGCTTTTATAAAATGGTTACAAAAAGACCATAATAGAAAACATGTTTTGATTCATAAACCAAGCCAAACTGTTAATAAACTGATCTTCCGCAATGTGATCTAGTCTGTGTTTTAAAGTGAACACTGATCCAGAGTAACAGGTTTCCGGGCCAGGTTACAGAACACAAGTTCATGAAAAACATTGGAAAAATAGTGTATTGTAAGTCACGCATTGATACAATTTTGAAGTGGTCCTTTGAAAGTTAGTTTTTACGTTTCTTGTTATGTTATATCAATATGCTAAGTAAGTTGCTTCGCTTCAAATGCCCGTTTGTTTTTTTTTTTGTTTTGTTTTGTTTTCAGGCGACATTTAGTATGTGAACCCTTTGGGAGTACTTGGATTTCTGCATAAACTGGTCATTAAATGTGTTTTGATCTTAATCTAAATCACAACAATAGACATTTTATAAAATTTTAAAAATTATGTTTGCATGGTTTTATTGAACACAACATGTAAACATTCACAGCACAGGGTGAAAAAAGTATGTGAATCCCTAGGCTATCAACTTTCCTAAGGGCTAATTGAAGCCAGGAGTCACCCAACCTGGAGTCCAATCAATGTGATAAGACTGGATTCATTAAAACATTTTGCAGGAAAACCATCTGTCCGCCAAGTGAAGCTCAACAGAGGATGGATGATGCAACAGGTCAACAACCCGAAACGTAGAAGTAAATCAACAACCGAAAGGCTTCAACAGAAGAAAATATGGAGTGGCCCAGACAGAGTCCTGATCTTAACCCAATTGAGATGCTGTGGTATGACCTCAAGAGATGTATTTACACTACATATACCAAGAATATTGCTGGTTGATTGGGTTTAATGCCTCTTTAGCTCATCAGCT
The DNA here is from genome assembly GCA_025769995.1 of Xyliphius kryptos. Classification (NCBI taxonomy): domain Eukaryota; kingdom Metazoa; phylum Chordata; class Actinopteri; order Siluriformes; family Aspredinidae; genus Xyliphius; species Xyliphius kryptos. Next base: position 3,752 of record JAOUQT010060503.1, on the reverse strand, counting down.
ATTTTGTGGCAGTAAAGATGCTGTCTATTTGGATTATTCTGTTATCGTGTCCTGAAATGTGTCACCAATCAGTTTGGTGATGGTCAGAAGTTCAGTACATAAAGCCCCTAATATTCAAATACATCAATGAAAAATGGAGGAATGGAACACCCAAACAAACCGCAATACCCACTGTATCAGTTAATACTGATGATACTCAAATACTCTCCTGGTGTATTTGACATTAGGACTTTTTTTTTAATAAGTGAGTATTTTGGGCATTTAATTAACAAGTGTTTAATAGTGACAGTTTGTTTGCATTCCTCACATTGCAGAGGTACTTCGCCCTTTCAAAAAAGTAGTAGTGTGTAAATCTGGTGTGACCAATGCGGCATCTTGTATAAGCTACTTGATCTCTTCTGTTATCTATGTATGTTTTGGGACTATGGCCTTTTGAGACTGAGCTCATACAGTTTGCGGTTTGTTTGGGTGTTCCATTCCTCCATTTTTCATTGATGTATTTGGATATTAGGGGCTTTATGTCTGTCCTGGAATCCAGCAGAATTTGATATAATTTATTCCCTTTGAAACATTGTTTATAGTCCAGTGCTTGCACACAGAATTTAGAGTCGAAGCATATCATGATTTTACACTGTCGTGTGGTGTTAGCATGGTCAACTGTCATTAAAAAAACATAGGCTTCGTAGATTAAGCAGAATAAGTCTACTCCTAACTCCTGTTGTCCAGCTACCATTGCTGCTGATACCTTGTTTTCAGTCTTTGAACCATCTGTATAAATAAAAAGGTGGGATGGGAATTTTTCTCTAATGTCCAGGAATTTCTCAAGATAGATGTTTGGGTGAGTTTCTGATTTCTTTTCACTGCCAATGTCAAGAATTACGCTTGGTTTTTGGAGGTTTCATGGTGGGAGAGAGTTGTGAGGCATCTGTGCTAGATCATCTCTCTCTCCATTGGCTTCCTGTAGCTGCTCGCATTCAGTACAATGTACTGACTGGCCTACTAGACAGTCACTGGATGTGCCCACCACTTACCTTTAGTCCACCTTTACTAGGTACACTCAACTCTAAATGGTGAAACGACCTTTCCAATAACATCCATAAAGCTGACTCACTCAACATTTTCAAGAAACTTCTCAAAACCCATCTTTTCCACGGACACTTGCTATAAAAAATAAAATTAAATCATCACCAGATCGTGTAATGCCCAGGGTTGATAGTACTACAGTGTAGCTGTTTCTTCCTAAAAACACTGACTTGTTTTGACATTTGTAAGTCGCTTTGGATAAAAGCGTCTGCTAAATGACAATGTAATGTAATATATATAATTAGATTCAGATTGAGGTTCCTCAGTTGCTGTCAAATATGTAATTCAAATGGCTGTATATGGGTTGGTTTGGCATCATATAGTGCAGTGTATGACGGGCAGAATGTAGGTGATTATGCTGAGTTGTGCCGGTTATCTTATATCTTGGTTGCATACTGAAGGATTAATCTCAATCCCCTGATTTCCAAGGATAGGACTTCCTGGTGGCCCCATTTGATGATACTTCCATAGTCACGTTTCGTTCTGACAATGGTTCTGTAAAATTGTATTAGAGGTTGAAATTCTGCTCCCCATTTGTTCTTAGTCAGAACTTTTATTATGTTTAGTCTTTTCATGCATTCATATTTAACAGTTCTTAAATACGGAATGAATATGGCCACAAATTCCTCCTCACTGTTGTGCAGGTCTGATCTGCAACTACAGGAAATGTTTTGTTGAGGTTATTACTGCCAAAGGAGGGTCAACTAGTTATTAAATCCAAAGGTTCACATACTTTTTTCTACCCTGCACTGTTTATGCAAAAATCCAAGCAATCTTAAAGGGTTCACATACTGTTTTTTATTGCAAATGTAAGTATTTCTGCTACACAGCAGAGCACATATCTAACAAATCAAAAATTATATGCAAATTATGCAAGTGTTCAAATAAAATATCAAATAATTAAAGCCCCTAGCTGTAATAAAATGTTTATAAAAAAAAAAATGCTTGTAAAATTGTATTCCTCCCAAAGAGGTGGTAGTGCACTGACTTACTTAGCTGCTAAATATTTGTATACATCATATTTGTCTGTAGCAAATGATATATTAAGTTAGATGTTGAAAACTTTTATTATTTAAATGCCAATGAGGTACTTGTTTTAATCTCTAAACTAAATGTGTATATTTTACAAGCATGAGAATACAACTGTGTGTCTGCCAAAAACACTTTAGTATGGTATTTTAAACTAAAGTACCAAGTGCTATAAAAAGCATGCCGATAAGTGGGAGGCATGTTTAAATCAGCAAAAGAAGGGTATGTTCAACCATCAGGAATGCAACACTAATGTACAGTTAAGCAGCATGCACAAAAGCAAGAAAGAATGTTCTGTTGCACAATTTATATTTTATTAATATACTTTGCACCCCATTTTTAACAGTACTGCAGAGTTGGTGTTCGGTGGTTACTGCCATTATATAAAGTTTTAAGAAGAAAACAAAAAATATATTATTGTGTATCCCTTTAATGACCGAATGAAACTGTAGACTTCATCTGACCAAATAAGAAATCATGTAAGAAAGATTCAAACTCAAAAAATAAAAATCACAAATCCTACAGAGGGACATGAATTAATTCCAATAAATGCACTGAGCTTATCAGGAATGCATGAAATTGCATACACAGACTAGGACGCCTATTAACTCAATACACAAACACAACATGAGCTGTAAAAGCAATGACAATGTTTGTGCTTTGTTTCAGAAGTCTAAAAAAAAAGTCAAAGTACATAAATGACCAGAAATGAATTTTGCAAGATGTCACATGCAACAAAATACCTGAACAAAAAAACGTGCAGGCAATAAACACGAAGTGGCTACAGGTGCTAAGTACCTAAAAAGGACCATAAACACAAAATAGCTTGGATGCAAACATTTCACATCTTTTAAATAAACATAAAATTCTATAAATAACAGACCTCTTGAATTAGTTAGAATGCATTGCCCATAATTATTGCTCAAACGGAAGAGCTTGTATATACTTTTTGCGATGGGTTTCCTCTTTAGCTTTAAATATAATGTCATGTAAAACTATTTGGTAGACTAAAATTAATACTGTGCAACAGCTGAAATGCCAGTATATTACAAATACCAGGCCAGGACAACCATGCAAACGTGTACAACATTGACCTAACTTTAATAAAGGTGCTCAAATTATAATATTTACTAGAAGAGATTAGTTGATTGGAATCTTTTAAAAAGACACCAAGCCACTGATAAAAATAAGTATTTATGTATTTTAGACAACCAAGCCTTTTGCAATGCATGAATATCGTATACTAAATATGACATTTCAGTTCATAAGGAGTTCATAGAAGACGTATTGGCTTATAAGGGGTACTAAAAAAAATTAAAAATCACTTAATGACTGAAAAACATACATAAAATGCATTTCAAATGTCAGATAAATTATATGTTCATCATATGCTTCATCTTGTTGCTGACAAAAATTCATTTTACAGGCCAAGCTTATTTTGGTAGACTGCATACAGCAATTTCTGACAATAGAAAATACTGAGTGTTCACCCCCATTTAACCCCATTTCAGGAAAATGAAAAAATACAATCAATACTGCTGTGCTAAAATGTCGGAACACCCTCTCCTTTTATTAAGTGGGAGTGTGTAAGACTGGTGTGTCCAATGCGACATCTGGAATAGATAACTTGATCTTTACGT
>JAOUQT010060494.1:0-10538 GCA_025769995.1 Xyliphius kryptos | reverse complement strand
TGGGTTAAATGCGGAGGACCAATTCCGCTGTGTGCAGACACAGTGGCAGAATGTATCACTTTCACTTTCACTTTCAGCTTGCTAGAGCATTGCTAGCATAAGAAGGTTCTAGGTTGATCATGGGAAGGTAGGAGGTTATAAATGCCCAGCTTTGACGCAGATTAGACACGACACGGTTACACCAAGATCTATGTAGAGTACATGTATGTAGAACAGTAACACTTCAAAAGTTCTGATGTCTGTTATAGTTCTGCGCGAAACAGGAACAACCCTACACAGGGCGCCACTCCTCCATAGGGCACACACTGACACTTATCGCATGTGTTTGGACTATAGAGACACCCACAGAAAACCCATGCAGACACAATGAGAACCCTGAAAGTACCTGGCTGCTCCTACTAAGGAATGAAACCTTGGTTATTCTTGATGGGACAGCACTGCTACCCAGTGTGCCACTGTTCCGTCCTAGTGGAAAACATAATTTTCCAAATCATTGCAGCAATTTTAACTGAAACAGTGGATAGTGCTGTGGCCTCACAGCAATAAGACCTGGGTTCAATCTGGGAATTTCTGGGTGGAGTTTTCATGTTATCCCTGTGTTTCCCTGGGTTTTCTCCAGGTGCGCCGGTTTCCTCCCACAGTCCAAAAACAGGCACGTTAGGTAAAAACTGGAAATGCAAAATTGTCATTCTAAGTGAATTGGAGAATTGTCTGGTCCTAAGCCCAAAAAGGGTTAGGGTTGCGTCAGGAAGGGCATCCGGCGTAAAACGTGCCAGATCCTAATGCGAGGGACTCCTGGTGACGGGGGAAAAAGCCGAAAGATGGGAAACAAATTGGCTCAAATGTCCAATCTTTGTCTTTACTAATAGCTGCAGATCAAGACCAAAACATACTGCATGATGGGCAATAAAAGATACAAAATCCCGCCTGAATTGAGTAACATACTGTACTCTTGTCATCCGTGTTTTTATCCAGTATATTGTTACGTTTATTGCACTGATTTAGCTGTAATGCGGTTAAAAGACCTTTTGTAATTCTCATTCTACAGACCTGAAAGGCTGGAGATAGGGAAAGTCATGCGTTTGGAAGAAGTAAAGGGGATCATTCCATCTACACTATTCTCCTGGGATCTTTACTCCGGCAGCCATGAAGGTACATATTTTTATTTTTATTTTTTTGCACATGATGCTCAAACATTATCATTTATTTGCACTAGCTAATCCTGTGTGCTGCTATGTGATCGGTGTATCCTTACCGGAAACTTTATTAGGTACACCTGCTCAATTGCTTGTTAACACATTTATATTCGGCCAATCACATGGCCACAACTCAAATGAACACCTTTAGACATGTAGGGGTGGTCAGGACGACTGGCTAAAGTGCAAACTGAGCATCAAATTGGAAAACAAAGGTGATTTAAATGACTTTAAATGTAGCATGGTTGTTGGCAGAAGCAGCTGATCTACTGGTATTTTCATGCACAACCAGAGTTTAGGTTTTTCAGAGAATGTTCCAAAAAAGAGAAAATATCCAGTATGTGGCATTTGATGTGAGAGGTCAGAGGTGAATGGGCAGGCTGGTTTGACATGATGGAAGGGCAACAGTACCTCGAATAACCACATGATGTCTTCTTGTGCAGTGTTCAAGAGTGGAATGTACTGCAGTCTGTTTGAGCTGGTGGCAGAGAAAAACAAATCGGGAGAAGGCTTGGTTGAGTTGTGTCAGGAACTTGAAAAGAATGGACTGGTAGGTGCAATTTTCTTGATGCTAATTAATGTACTATTAAAATGGCGATTACATAATGTTGCATTACATAGTGTTTTTAGAGGTAAATTCATATCTAATAATATACATTTTTTATTTAATTTTAATGCTTAAATATGTTTTTCTTTGTGCCCGTTAGTTGTTTCAAATCCACTGCATTTCACTTGCATCTTATCTATAACTAATTTGAACGGGAGGCACAGTGCTGTGGCCTCACAGCAAGAGGACCCGGGTTCGATGGTCGGATTAGGCGACCTGAGAATTTCTGTGTGGAGTTTGCATGTTCTCCCCGTGTTCGCTCGGGTTTACTCCGGGTGCGCCGGTTTCCTCCCACAGTCCGAAGACGTGCATGTTTAGTTAATTGGAGATTCTAAATTGTCTCTGACTTGTGTATACAGTATAAATGACTTGAGCATAAGATGTGAAGCTTGTGTATGAATATAACCTTGTTCCTGTAGTCAGTATGACCATCGGTGTCAATGTTAATAAACTAACGTGAACATTTACCCATACTGTGCAGGTATTGCTGAATACTCAGAGCGACAGTTGTTTTCTTTTACTGTTGTCTTCAGGACAGCTGTCCAACTCAAATCGTATGTTGCCTTCTTTCAATGGTCTTTGGTCAGAAATTTTTATAAAAAAAAATAAAAATAACCTGCATAACTTTCTGTTGTACATTTTATAATGTTTTTAAGAACGCAGAGCGGCCTGGAAAGCACCTTGTCTTGCTCTTTTCATCTATCGACTTGCAAGGGATGTCTCAAAATTCTGTAAGTATTTAACCACTGAGGAAGCTAAACTTTTTTTTTTTAACTGACACCTGTCTGATAGAGGGGAGAAATTATTATATATATGAGTATAATACATGATATATAAGAGTAAGTGGAAAAATTATCTATACTTTATAAACGAATCATTATGAGCCCGAGAAAATTAGTATGGAATAGAAAGATTTGCCATTGGCGTTCATGAAAGGGTTCAATCTGTAGTGCTCATTATACCCAGATGCAGAGCTGAAGACTAAAATCCCTATAATCTTTCCACATCTGCCTATCACTTTTTTGTTCCCCTGAAAAAAGCCCTATGATGATGAAGGTTCACGCCTTACGATGAGGCGCATGCAGCAGTGCATTTGTGACATGCATCATTTAATATGGAAATATGAACGCTTTAAGTTTGTTGAAAAGTAATGCAAGTAAAGTAAAAAAAAATATTTTTACTCACCCACGTAAAAGACCAGTAAAGATGTCTATGGTATCTGAAGCATCAGTATTAATCACGCAGCAGGAGGCTGTGTGTATTCTATTATTTAATGTAAACCATTAGCTGTTTACTAGCCAATCAAATCCAGAGGGAGAAAACCCTGCCCCAAATAAATGCGCAGTTTGCAAAAGAAAATAAAAATGAATTTCATGCTGTCTTTATATTTCTTTACACACACGAGTACAAGTATCAATCCTTACTGTTATATTATAATTGAAATATAATATGTGTTACATTTATCAATTCTTTGTTTTTTTTTTTTTCTTCTCCACCCATTAAGCATCGGAACAACGTACTGCCCGCTTACCCTTGGACCCAATGCCCCATGAGCCTGTAATGCCCCACCTGAACAGCTTCATCCCAGCATACCACTATGCTCTCAGCAAAGTGCGCTGTAACCCTCCTGCTAACTTGAGTGCAGGAGTGGCGCAGCAAGCCCATGATTACCTCAGCAACCTCCACGAATCAAAACCCATCCTGCGGGTCCGAATCGACTACGACACCAAGCTGGACGACAGGGAGAAGATCTTTCCTGCTCCGAGGCAGAGATTGAACTGGGAAGGCTACATTCATTCCTACTTTTTCAGCCCCGGGCAGTACACAATGCCTGTTGACAAAGCTAGGAACATGTTGGAGATGTTCAGGTGTGTTTCAGAATCAGGGAGCGAGCCAGCGACCCCAAATGCGACTGAAACACATGGTTGCCAAGAGGGAATGAATGAAATTGTAAAGGTCGTGCAGATAAATAAACAGAAGGATGTGCTATTGGAGACACATGGCTTAAAGAGGAGGTTGGGAGAGGAGACGGCAAATGTGAGTGCAAAGTGTTTAAGGATGGCCATGCCCAGCGAAGCTGAATCTGAAGAACATCAAGGTAGGCAAAAATATGCAGGAACATTCCGACAGTAGAGCGATATAATTCGTTATGCAGGTGTTAATAGAACAGTGGAATGCTCTGTGGTTGTGTTTATGGGTGTACTAATAACTCAGTAGCCTATGTTTGGTTTGTTTAGTAATTCTGTATATTGGCTCTGTCTCGCTCACTGTTTTTACACTGTTCAATGAACGACCACTGGATTTGGAATACCTGGACAATAAGGGTTGGTCCAATTTTTTGATTAATTACACACAGACGTCAGTAAAACTTCGCAAGTGGCATTAAGACTTTAAATGGCCAACATCTGCCATACTTAAGTCGAGCCAGGTCCACTGCACCAGCTCTGCCAGTTTACCTCGCTAGTTCGATGTGCGCATCTCGGATTAAGCGCACGCAACCAGACACCGAGTGACCTTTCGGATGGATGTTTTTGATGGTGTGATGGAAAAATACAACAAGTTTAATAAAACTTACGAGACGTGGTAGTAAAGATAAGGTTTTTTAATCACCCTGAATAAAGTAAAAGTAAAATAAAATAAATTGAGAGTCAATACATCGTTCCCAACGGTCAGAGTATTGCTCTGGCCCCCTTGTCTTAGGGTCTCATTATATATATATATGTGTGTGATGTAACTGACTTACAGGGGGTTGTCCCGTTTGTTTCTTGTCTTCCAGCTTTTAGTGCTGTCTGCTGGGCAGAATTGCTCAATCCATTCTCCATATATAATTTTAAACTGCCAGGTTACTTAGGAATTTACGAGTGTTTACAGACTAAGTGATCAGACCATCCTGTTCTAGGGTGGTGTGAATATAAACAGATCAACAGCATAAAAACAATCTCAAACAGGCTTAACTAAAATATTTCCACAAAGATTAACTCCTCGTAAATAAGCAGTTTCTCCCACACTTCGACAGTGATGGGCTAGAAAAAAGGTGAAGTTGAAACTGAGATAAACTTTTGTAGAAAGCAATGAGTAAATGCAAGTTTGAATCCCTGGGGCTGCAACAGCTGATTGGGTTGGTCAGTCAATATATTCTTATCCTATGGAGCACATCTGTACTTTCAACCCACGCAATGCGTTGACGCCATATGACATTAGCAAAGGTGGCTGGAAGACAAAGAATTCTAAACACGATTACAGCTCATTAGTGGTAATGCAGTCTTTTATACAGTAGAGTCACTCTTATTTCTGTGAAGTTGATTATTTCCTCAAAATATTTTAATCTACTTATTTTTATAAGATGACAAGCCATACTTTTTGTCGTGTGGAATTTGTATGCTAAATGCATCCTTTCATCGGTTATCACTTGTGGTATTGCATCACTGTATAATTGTTGCATGTAGCTGGATGCAAGCAAAAGATTACTATTTTATTAAAAATATAAACCATCAGGCAGAAGTGAGCTCCAAATGGGAGAAATGGCTGATACTAATGAGACAGTGGCCCAATCATATTCTGTGATTTTAGTCTATTTTTATTCTAAAATTGAAATAAAATAATTGAGCACTATGTAAGCTGTAGCTTCCGAAAGGAAGGGTTCAGCCCCCAGCCCAAGACGGATGCATCAGCTGTACGTGTCTCCAGTGGATAGTAATGGCCTATTGAGTAACACCTCTTCTTTATCGATCTCTCACTAAACTCCAGAGCATGCAGGAGTGCTTCACACAAGGGCAGTTTATTCTTGGTCAGTCTTTAGGCAATACCTAATGTGATAGTAGCTGTGTATGGGAAAAGACAATGTTTTGAAAAATACATGCAACAAACTGACTTGTATATTTATACTATGAAACTATACATTTCTGTTTGGAACCACATGTGGTCTTAATTAAAATATACAGGTGCTGGTCATAAAATTAGAATATCATGAAAAAGTCCATTTATTTCCATAATTCCATTCAAAAAAGTGAAACTTATATATTATACACATTCATTACACACAGACTGATGTATCTCAATTGTTTATTTCTTTTCATTTGATCATTATAACTGACAACTAATAAACCAGAAAATTAGAATATTGTGAAAAAGGTTTAATATTAAAGACATCTGGTGCCACATACATTTCAGATAATTTACTCAAAACACCTGCAAAGGGCTTTAAATGGTCTCTGAGTCTAGGAGCTGTAGGCTCCACAATCGTGGGGAAGACTACTGACAGTTGTCCAAAAGACGACCACTGACGCCTTGCACACGCATGGCAAGACACAAAAGCTTATACAAAAGATTGATTAATACAGTGTTATGAAAGCTGAATTACCTGAACGCAAGATAACTTGCTAACCTGTGATAGGACCATACAATAATTATTTTCATAACCAATTAGTACAAAATGATTGTATGTCCAAAAAACATAAATGTAATCTTAAATGTTTGTATGTCGGTGAAGAAAGAAACTCATTTCAGGGTGGTACCCCAGACCACAAATCTTTTGTGCACTCTTGGCTTGTGGGCATCAGGAAGCTGCTGTGTATATGTAGGAGACTCCCAGAATTTCTGGAAAACTTTCAGAGGTCTGTGTTAGAAATTCGTATTGGGAATCAGTTGGTTGTTTGACGTCTTTGTCCAAATGGCGCAGGAGAAGAAAAATATAAGACACAGGGTTCAATCAATTTCTTCTGATTTACTGGAGGATAACAGTAAGCATTTCCTCCAAATGATGTAATGCTTACATCATTCAAAATGCATCACTGCAGACAGCCATCTTGATAGACATGGCAACAGCTACGGTGACAGATTCGTGTATGAAAAAGCACACAAGCACGTTTTATTTGTAAATATTAAAATATGTAGAGATGTTTTCCAAAACTGTTGCCAATGTCCATCAGCATGACGTCTCTATCAGCACGTGATGTGCTATTCACACACATTTTATAATCTTATTAATATAAAGGGAATATTTATTTTCTGTTATTAACCTGTATTAATATTAGATTGATACAAACCATTTGTAAATTATTGCATTTCATTTTTATTTACACTTTGTACTTTGTCCCAACTTTTTTGGAATCGGGTTTGTGCAATAGATAATAGTCATTGATTCGTACACAATAAACATTATATATATATATATATATATATATATTAATCACAATAAGCTTAATCGATTATTAATATAACACAAAATTCAGAGACTTGTAAACTAGAGACAAACTGTCTGCTGTCTTACCCCCCCCCCAAATACTCCTTAAGTCAACACAGTAAATCAACACTTTAGCTGAGTAAATCCATAAACGGATAAAGCTCTTGGCAAATCATGGCTAAGTTCATAAAACATGACATTATAAAAAGGTTTGATGAACAGTCCTGAAACATGGCAAAGTCCCAAAACTTACAATGAACCACAGTTCAGTATTAAAGTAGAAGTTATACAGCCATGCTGACCCATGCTGACCCTGAGGAACTCAAGCCTTACTGCTGCTTTTAAAGCATACTGAAGAGCAGAGTGCTGTTCTGATAACTGATGCTGATTGCAACTAATTGTCCTGGAGTCTGTTTCAAAATAAAACTCAGCCTTTAGTAGACATCTTACACCAAACTCTTCCCATAACCCCAAACTATGGGCCCTAATTCCAAGGGAAAGCTAATAGGCTGTTATCATTTAGAAAACCACCGAAAATTCCGTCAGGTCACATCTCCACTCTCCTAGAATGCACCTCTGTTGTCTGTGACAGAAAAACATAAAACGTTTAGAAATGTAAATATTTTACTGCTGGGGAATTATCATACAGTTAATATACTTGCGTTGTGTGTGGGTTAGGTCTAGGTGGTTGTGTGGGTCTCCTACAACAACTTGATAATTATTCACATAAACCATAGAATAGAACTGCTCAGATAGACTGCTGGCATTTATAGAAGCTTTTCCAATGATACCATTGTGCTTTGCTTTGGAATAATTCAGAGAAGATTAGCATGGCCCCTGGGCAAGGATGACACGCAAAACCGTAAAGCGTTACCATATTTCTATTCCTTAATAACCATATCTCTAAAAGATCAACAGTTAACCCGTAAACACCAGTCATCTACTTCTAACCAAGCTCCTAGCCCAAACCCGAAAGGTAACCTTACTCCAAACCCTTCCCATAACCTCTACCTATGGGTTAGCTGGAAAAATTATCCTGGTGTTAGTGGAGGATATTTCTGCCACATAATAGGTTTGTTTCCTTGGGAGAAATTGGGATGTTTGCCCAAAGGACATTGAATGATTTATTCGAACTTAGAGGGAAGAAACTGGATTATTAGAGATCAGTAGAGATCTTCTCTGCTAGTGCAGTTAAAAAGCATATGTATGGACTATAAACCAAAAGATTAAGATCTCCAGAGCAATTATAATTAATATTTCATGTAAACAAATAAAAGAAATTAAACCAGTGGAAAAAAACCCTAAAATGTACCAGTGAATGTTAGTAAAATGTCCAATAGAATAGCATGATTCTTGACTTGTATATAGTAAGGCAATTAGCAAACATACCAATAATCAGGATGCTGTGAATAGCGGGAATTGGAAAAGGTTGGATGTATGCCATGGTGGTGTATTTGGAAGTGTAGTGGTAGTGGGGGTAACTGCAAGCAATGTTTATTATCTATGACATTGAATAATATAGCTCTGGGTATTTAAAAGAAACCTGATAAATTCATTTACAATCTATACCTTAATACTGCTCGGGGTCACGGGAAGCTGGTGCATAGCTAGCAGCAAAGGGCGCAAGTCTGGAGCAATCCTAGACAGGATACCAGTTGATTGTATTTTCCACTTACACGCAAACACAACACACACAAACTGTTAGGGTGCTTTTGGAAACCAGACCGTCCAAAGAAACCCAGATGGATATGGGAAGGACAGGCAAATTCCATACAAAGATAACCCAGAATGCAGCTCCACCTCCCACTGTGCCACTGTGCCACCTATTATGAGGCATCAAATTGATGAAATCCTATCGAAACCATTAGCCAAACAATTGCTAGAATATAACATGTGTCGTTCTGTTAGTATGGAATGATGGCTTCACTGACCCTTTAATGGACCAGCATGTTTATGGAAAATTTCCAATCATTAAAATATAATTTCTTATCTAACCCATTCCCAGTATACCTAATCCACCTTGTTCATGGAGTCAAACAATAGTTATGAGGTAAAAACAAAACTATGCCACAATATTTACAAAATTCTTTTCACATTCATCAATGGCACCAAACAGGAAGCTGCTGTCTGGCACTCTGAGCATTTAACCTGTAAAGCTGAGTAAATTACTAATTCCTCGGATGAAAAGTGGAGCAGGAACTAGATAAAACAATATTAGATTGTACCCAAAGTACCACTTTCTGGTTTCGTGAACTGTTGTTGCCGCCATCATTTGCAAATTCATCGCCTCTCTTCTTACTCTGTCTGCATCTATTTGTCTGTGCATCTCTCCTTTCTCAAAGCTTTTAAGCCTGTCACTTGATACAAGCTAGACCCTGATGACCCAGAGTACGATGGCGGAATCCTGGGGTTGAGAGCTGAGAAATCCCTAAAGGTCTTGGTGTCTTTCCAGCTGAGTTTTTATTTTATAGTGCACTTTAAATGTATGCGATGATCTACAGGAGTAATACTTGTGTTATGGGTTAAATGTATAACTAGAAGGAGGATGAGAGGCTTTTATACTGGTAATATCATGGTCATGAGTAGTCAGTGGTCAGTATGGGGCATCCTCAGAGCATTAAATTCTAATATTATGATGTTATGTTTGTGAGAATCCAGATAAACTTACAGTAAGAAATATGAAAGCTCAGTTAATGGCGCTCAATATGAACAGCTTTAACTTGAACTGATCCATATAAAGTAAAAAGCTGTTGCTTAGGAAAATTCACTAGTAACAAGCTCCTGTCTTGAACCATGGTCACACCAGACTGTTGCCATCTGTAAAATAAGCATGGCTGAATGATTTGTAACCCAAAGAGTGGTCAGCTTTTTAGTCATGGCTATGTGAATGAACAAATATGGCTGTATAAAACCAGATTTACTTTTGCTTCAGAGAAGGAGGGGTACTGCAAAGGAAAAAAAAATAAAATTAATTCCTATGAATACCTCGAATACCTCTATAATACCTCTTTACAACTGTGGTATACAGATAACAACTGTAAGAGCTTTGGCAGCAGATGGCCGCATCACATTACACATCAGTATAGAAAAGGCTCAGTCTAAACTGGACTAAAGACATTTTTTTTACCAGTTTTCCATTTCAGTCAGAATTCTTATCTTAGCCTAGTTAGCCTATATAGTATTTACTAGTGTTCCCATGCTGTTTTTATAATTTATTTGGTTATTTTTGGATAATTCGTTTTATGAAACAGACAAGTGCAGATTTATTTGTAGCACACAGGCAAAGTTGAAAATAATTGAAAATTAAATTTAAATAAAATTTCTAGTGTACAAGTTTTTGCGGTACACTATATTCTCTTTTGATTGTAGCCAGAGCGGAACGGTGGCGCAGTGGATAGTGCTGTGGCCTTACAGCAAGAGGACCCGGGTTCGATCCTCGGTTGGGTTACCTGGGAATTTCTGTGTGGAGTTTGCATGTTCTCCCTGTGTTTGCGTGGGTTTTCTCCGGGCACTCCGGTTTCCTCTGACAGTCCAAAGACATGCATGCTAGGTG